>CM037852.1:80903130-81203216 GCA_021234595.1 Delia radicum | reverse complement strand
TTCATCGCAATCTGAGGGAACATATGAACGAGCTCTCATTGTGAGAAAAATTATAATGGAGACTTATTTTATAAAACACAAAGATATGATTCGATATGAATTTTCTCTTTATTTAAACACACTATTTTTACTAAATTGTTGTATCGGAATATGTCTCAAAACTGATATATTTGGAATGGAATTTTGAAAAAACTCCCGCTTTCCTGGGAAATGGAAAAGTGCGGGATTTTGCAATCTCTAGTTCTAAGTGATACTTTGAGTTAATTACAAAATAAATGTTATAAAAACTAATCATGGGTGTTTTGAGATATTGCAAATTAAGGAAATTTTTTTTAATTTCATAATCCTTTTCACGAAAAAATAAATTGTTTTTGCAAAACTGTTTAATTTTCTGTTGACGCATTCAAAAGTTATAATAATTCAAACATTGTATATTTCTTACACAATTTTTAAAAACGTAAACTCCACATTAACTACGATAATAAAAATAGCAAGTTTATTAAAACTGGAAAGATCAATATCTGAAAGGTGTGTCGATAGTTTATAAAAGCTCCTTACTAACATTTTAATTATGATCTCAGATGTGAAAATTTAAAATTAAATTTATAAAAATTTGCATACGCCTAATGAAAAAGATTCCTTAAAAATAGTATCATAAACAATTTCATTAAAACTCATCCAAGAAAATTCTCTCTGCCCATGTAAAAAAAATATCTTGTGAATTATGGTATTATATATTATTATATCTAAAAACTAAGAACATACAATTGTATCATATTAGATTGTAATCTGATACAATTAGACATTATATGACACAATTAGATGTAATTAGATATAGTTTAATACAATTGTATCAACATTTTGTCTTCATCCAAATGTATCAAATTATATATAATGTGATATATTTATATCCATTAAGATACTATGGTATACAAATATATGCAATTACATGTGACATATATAATTATAAATAGATCGATATGTAATTATATATAATGCACTATATGAAGTATAATATAGACGAAGATATAATTATATAATTGAGATATTAATTTTATATGAATATATATTTTGCAATATAAAATTACAAATAACTGTATAAAAATAATATATATCTTCATAAAAACATTTTTAACTTGGGTGTTAATTAAAAATTTAATTGATTTAATACAATTTATTAGATAAATCTTCCTTCTTATATTTTCCTTTTTTTTTCCTTTTAAAATATAAAAGGTGTTTCAAATGTTTATGTAATGTGGGCAATACAAAACGAAACCTTTTTATTTTTTAAGATTGTTGTTTTTTTAACTTAAAAATAACATTTTCCACTTCATATTCACTTCATAACAACAACTACAACAACGAAATATAATCAAAGTTTATTCTCTAACAGAAAAGTCTCACCAGCATTGTCCCCTCGTATAGCCCCAATTACCAACAAGTAACCTCATACCATGCTACCACACGCCTGGGTCAAGAGTCATGAAAGTCTTTAGTATAAATAAAATTTGTTGAATATGCCAAATAAAAACAACAAACTTTTATGTTTTTTGGTTTTGTAAAACACTTTGCACCCAAAAATAACATAAAACTTTTCGAGACAACTAATAGAGCTCAACAAAACACGAACAACAATAGCTAAAACTTTTGTTTGAGTCCCTTTTAATATACAAACACAGATACACATAGAAATATATCTTTATAGTACTTTTGTATACCAAAAAATATATAATTTAAACTTTTCATTTGGTAAGAAATGCCTAAAAGGTTTCTTCACACTTTTACGAAGATACTGACTCCATAAAAAGGCAGTAGTTTGATTATAAGTTTTTTTTCAAAAATTAGATTTGGCGCTGAAAAAACCAAAATATTTGAGGATGTATTTTAGCACAAAGCGCTAAAAAATTGATCCTTAAAATCTAACACAAATCTAAATATATCGGTCACGCTGATTTAATGGCGTACCCAGATTTTTTACTTATAGTTCAGATTTTTCGCAAAATTTCATTAAAGCTTTGCATGTTTCAACGATGTTTTGTAAAAATTTAATTTTAAAACTAGGATATTTGCTTTTAATTTTAAATACTGATAAGACCTACACTGAGTGAATTATCATTCATGGTATTAACGAAACAATTTCATATTGTTTTTTTTTCGTTGATTCAATGAAGAATTTCATTATATCCAAGAAATTTTATTAATATTAAGGAATTTTTCGAAATTTTTTTTTTTAAAATTTCATTGTTTCATAAAAAAAATATTCGACTTCATAAATTATATCTTCGTAAATTTAATGAAAATTTTCATTAAAGCTATGAATTTATTTCAAACACTTTAATTTTTCATAATGTTCCTTAATTTCATTTATTTTCATACATTTCAAACTAGTGATGTAAAAAGTCGATACTTTTGACTACTCGATACTTTTCAATTGAGTACTCAATACTACTCAATACTATTAACGGTTTTTTTTAATTTAAAAAAAAACTACAAACAAAAAAAGGTTTAAACTAAAAAAAGGTAAATTTGGAAAAAAAAGTTAATATCATATTAGTACACATATTTGTTTAAATTGAAAAAAAAAATTCATATTAACTTCAAAAAATTTTTTTTTATAAAAATATAAAATTTTAAAAAAGTTTCTTTAAGTTTTTATACGTTAAGTTATTGACAAAGTTTTTAATGTATTTAATACATTATTTATACTGTAAATTCTGTTAAGTTGCATACAAATGTATTTTTTGTACATTTATCACAAAATTGTTTTTGTACTACACACAAAAAATTGTTGCCAAGTAATTAGGCGCATTTCAACTGTAAAAGTTAAATCGCATATATTATGCGAAAACTAATAACATTTTACCAAGTTTTTAATTATTTCTACTTATTCCTTGAATAATTTATGCATAAAACGATGATTAGTTGAAATGCTCCTAATTACTTGGCAAATATACGCTATTATTTTTTTGTGTGTAGTAAATACTAATTTTATAGTAATCGTTTTTTTTTTTGTGATTTAAAATAATTTATGAAATAGAATTGATAAAATTTTTCTTTGTTAAAATGTAAGAATAAAAGTCTTTCCACATTTTCAGTTTTTAAAAGATTTCTCCTATCACTCAAAACTTGTCCTGCGATTGAGAAAATTCGCTCACTGGGGACGGGGACAGACGTAGCAATAATAGCTAGATGCTTTCTAGTAATTTTAGATAGTCCTGGGCATTACTGCTTCTCGCATCTTCCATTCTAAAGGGACGTTCTTCCTTTCTATAACAGCCTCATCCTTTCTTTTTATAATTGCCCTCTCGCTATCAATTTTATTAAAATGAAGCCATAATATGCTTTTTCTCCTTCTCGGCACTGTTTTAATTTTTTTTTTTTTTATTTAGTATTTAGTTTTTCTTGGTTTAATTTAAAATTACTGCAATTTTTTTTTTATTTCACTTTGATTTTTATCACACAAATCCTTTTTATTCAAACCAAGATACAAATACATTGAAAATTTTGTTTTCTAAAAGTTGTATTTTCATACTAAAACCACATTTTGACTGAAAAATGCAACCCTAAAAGTATCGAGTAGGTACTTTTTTGGGTATTGAGTACCGGAAAAAAATAGCCGGTATTGAGTACTCAATACCCAAATACTCAATACTTTTACAACACTATTTCAAACTTTATGCTATAAACACATAGACCACAGCAGGCTACAGAGCTACACGACTACAAATGACGTTCACGGCAAGCGTCGCCGTGTGGTCAGCTACTTATTATTTTGGAAACGACAGCAACATAGTAAACAGCTGTTTTTTATACAAATGAAATTTAATTTCAGTAAAATAGAACAACATGCATGGTTGTAGACATGTATATAAAGTTGACTTAAAAATACAATTACTTATTTATAATACATTATTTTAACGTTGTGGTGTAATGGTTAGCGCGTTGGACTTTTACACAGAAGGTCCCGGGTTCGATCCCCGGTGCCGGCAACATCAAATTAATATGTATGAGTTTTTTCTATCCCTCATACGTATCGCAATGTCCACCTTCGGTTTTCCCATAGCCATTAACCCCACCGAAGTAAAATAATGAATCAGGGCTATGAACCAAAAAGCTTCAATAAGTTCGCCAACTCTCCATCAGGTGGCGAGCAACAACTGTTCTAAGATTTATCATCTCGCGCAATTACAGTGTTGCCATGTCTGAAGCCCTTCATCTTTCCCCACTTTTCATCTCTATACTATCCCTTTCCAAGAAAGTAACACACTAAAAATATAGGAAGTATTTCCTGAGTGTTGCCTCTCTTTAACAAAAAAAAAAAAAATACATTTATCTAACCCCTCTTGAATATTAATGCAATTATAACATTTAATGTTGCGACGTTTTTTGTGTTTAACAATATCAAATATTTTTAAGCACTAATTTGTTACATATTTTGTTTTATTGTCAATACTATTTTTGTTTTGTAGCCAACAAAAATATAAATTATCCTAAGTTGACTACAGCGGCAAAAGCAGTCGTGTAGCCGTGTAGCTGTGTTGGGGCCAAAATAATCGCTTTCATATAAACGTGTGTATTTTATTTTTGACAGGCTGTAGCGTGTAGCTGCAGTCGTCTATGTGTTTATAGCATTACTTTTAAGATTTAATTCTCAATTGCTCTGTATATTTATTAAATTGTTTTATTATTTCAACGTCGCCTTTTACTAATTTTGGACCTCTATAAAATTTTTTAAAAAATCATATTAAGCATTTCACTGACTTAGTTTCAATCCATTTTTCAAGATATTTATGAAGAGTTTTATTAATTTTAAGAACTTCTTAATATTAAACAATTTTATGAAAACTGTTCCATAAATTATATAAACGCTTCATTGTCGGAATGATTAATTAGTTTTATGCAGATTTTCATTAATTCTACAAACATGCTATAAGCATTTACTTTAATGAAACCTATTTTATATATTGTTAAAATGTTTAAAATTTAGCATAAATTAAATGTCTAGCTTTTAAAAGACAGATATTTAAACATTTTAATTTTGAAAAATAAAATAAATAAAATAACAAATTGTTGTTTTTTCTATGGAAACATAATGCAAGCTTTTTTAAATAGTTCTTTAATAATAAAGGGTCCGCCAAATAACTTTTTTTTTTAAACCCCTGTACCAATTGGACTTTGTATGGCATCATACCAAGGTCTTTATGCAAAATTCGTCTCAATGATGTCTCCGAAATGTTCAATTGTTGAGAACGACGGTGAATTGATGTTGACGGCGCTTCACGCACATTTCCCATTCAGCATACGGAAGCATAACTGAATTAAAAAGATCTCTATAGATTGTGGCCGGCATTGTGCTAGTAATGCGGTGAATTGGGATAATCCCATTTCCTGAAAAACACCCCCACACCATAATGTTTCCACCTCCGTGCTTCACTGTAGCGGTTGTGTATCTGGGATTAAACTTTTCGCCTCGTGGTCTTCGAACATTGGCTCTTCCATCTGATCCCCGGAGGTTGAATTTAGACTCATCTGACCACAATACATTTTCCCATTTCAGTTGAGTCCTTCTCGATTTTCCGATCTTCCGATCAATGAAAACAACAAATGCGATCTCAGTTCCTAATGTTTGACCACTACTGTATATATTTTTATATTCTATTTTTATTTTATTTGTTGTCAACTATAAAACTTAAAAAAATGTTCACTTAAATTTATTGGTGCTTTTTAAATCATGGTATTTTTTTAATTTGTTAGTTTGAAATATCATTTTTGATAAAAAAATATTTCAAATTACAGCTGGGGAAAAGATTTTGAAAACTCCAATTTGAAGATATATGGTACATATATTTTAAATAAATCATTTAAATAAATATGACTAAAACACTCTCGTTTATCAACAAAGCCCTCTAAACTAAAACAAACAAAAAACACTCATATGGTTAAAATATTTTACATGAACTTTATGGTTAGGTTAACAACTTCCGTTTTGTGTGTTACCAAAAAAAACCAAAATACGACTAACAAACAAATTTAAATAAAACAAAGAATAATAATATTCAAACATCAATGTTCCACATTTAATAAAAAAAATAGTATAACAAAGTTGCCTGAATGACGGTATGGGTGGTGGCCACGGCTTTAAACTTTAATAAATTTGTAATGAAAAAAAAACTACACATTGTAATATATTTCCGGTTTTAGAAAATCACCACACACTTCACATTTTACAGTAATTTACTAAAAAGATTTACTATGGTTCAATAAATAATAACAACAGTTATATTTGCATAGAACTTGTTTTTTTTTTTAATTGCTGACAATACAACTAGATTTGGTAGAGACAGACAATTTAATACGCTACATTGAAAAGAGTGAGGGAGTTAACGAAAAACGGCGTAATTATAAGTAGGATAACAATCAGCTCCGCCAACTTTTCAAGAGATTTGGATATTAAATACAAGCAGACATAAAATATGATTGCAAAACTGTGTTTCCTTAGCCACACATGGTTAAACTATTATTGTCTTAATCATATATCACCAATGATATAGTTGCTTTAATCATGTTCTAGTAAAATTTCTCTTTTTCGGTTATCATATTATACTCTTGTCTACAACCATATTTCATATTTACTCCTCTCACTTACTTCAATAATATTATATTATTATCTAATTTAAGAGAGATATTTTTAGTAATCATTTTAAATTTGTAGCAATCATTGTTATACATAGTTGCGACAACTACAAGACGGTCAGTCAGTCTTTTTTTTATATGCGTATTAAACAAAAAATAGAAAAAATAGAAAAAAAATGTAGTGGGCTTGATTGTTAGGGTGATATTTTTAGTGGAAGAAGGAATAATTTGGCCAGCCTTACCCCGGTCTACCCTGGGAGTCTATGCAAATGTTAAATTGCCACTCATAAAGTTATTGTTCATCTAAATTTATAAAAGAATAACGTTACTGACTGACTGACCATCGCACAGTTACTTAGTAGTCCGATTGCAATGCAATTGGAACAGTCATAAGTGACATAATATCTAACTTAAGATTTGATTTTGAACCTTCCAGACCCGCAGGGGCGGCAACATGACCACTCAAAATACGAAACTCTTTGCATATAAAATTTGAGTGTTTGCTCCTAATTAGCTTTTCAAAAATTAACATGTTTGTAATCTGCTAATATATGTACATGTATGGTTTATCTCCAATAGTACCCGAGATATTCCCATTTGAAAATGAGAAATTTTGTTCGACTCAGTTCCAGTTTTTTGCGAATATCGGGAACAAATCGGGGCCAATTTATTTTTTTCAAAATATTGGTTATTTTACTAACTAAATTATTGATAAAATAAAAAAATATTAATGCAATATTCTGTTCCGTTCAAAAACTACATTCGTTTAACATATAAATAATAAAAAAAAAAATTTTGCGATTTTTTCTCCAAAAAGCACTAACAGTATTTTAGCTTCAGATAAATATTTTCTTCCTAAGCATATAAATTGTGCATACTCTTCTGAAAGTTTATCCTTTTCCCCCAGCCACTTTAGGCAATTAGGTAGAGGAAGCGTTGTAGATATTATAATATACTAGCTGACCCGGCAGACGTTGTTTTGCCTTAAAATTTTATTTCTATAAATTAGCTGACCCGGCAGACGTTGTTCTGCCTAAAATTTTATTTAAGGCTAATAACTTTTTTTAAAAATAGCTGAGTGACCAGCAGTGTTGAAAGTAAATAAATGCAAGGCATGCAAGCACAGCTCCCGCTTGCTGAAATAGCATAATTTTTCTTTAACCTATCAATCCGAAACGTTATTGTAATTAGTCAAATAGACGCGATCAAAGTTAAAACTTTAATGGATACAAACATAGATCCCGTTTGGTGAAATAGTATTTATTCTTAAGACAGCCATTCAGAACCGTTCTTAATTAGTGAAATTAATTGCCATATACATTATTTGCAAAAAAAATCCGTTGAAAGGAATAAATTTGTAAAGAGGACAAGAAGATTAAAACTTTTAAACAAAATGGAGCATGAAAGGGGTCGTGGCGTTTGAGTATATAATGTATATACAATTTGAAGTGAATGTGTTAAAAACTATATGGAAGCAATTACATAATACAAAAAAGTGGGCGTAAAAGTGGGCATGGTCGAAAAAATAGCCTATTAATCATGCCAGAGTCCCAGTTAAATGCTACGAAAATTTCAGGAAGAGCGGTCCAGAGGTCTGGTCTCCCATGAGGTACAAACAAACAAATAAACAAACACACATTTCATTTTATATATATAAATTGAAAACAGATTAATTATAATTTAATGTAAAATGGGGGGAAAAACTGGGATTTGGTAATAAAAAAATGTATGGCTACCTTACCTGTAGATAAAAAGTGTATAAAACTTTAGGTAAATACATATTACAAAAAAAGTATTTTGTATAGCAAACATTGTTAGTGGTATAAGTAAGTATCTGAATTAAAAAAAAGGGGGCCGTGAAGTGGGCGTGGTTCATAGTTATATGGCGACGTTAACAGTATTAAGAGCAATATACTACCAAATAAAAAAAATCCGTTGGAAGGAACAAATTTGTACAGAGAACAAAAAGTTTAAAACTTTCAAACAAAATTTGGCGTAAAAAGGGGGGCGTGGCGTAAGAAATGTTTATTTCTACCTCGCCTGGAGTATAATGTGTATACAATTTGAAGTAAATCTGTTAAAAACTATATGGGAGCAATTACATAATTTTAAAAAAGTGGGCGTAAACAAACACACATTCAATTTTATATATATAGAAGATACCTAATTTTTAGGGTAAGTATCTTCCAATGCCCCGCTTTAAATGTAGGCATAGTGGGAAAAAATGTAAAAATTCCAATTTTAGAATTTTCTGTTAAGGAGTTATAAACATGCCATATAAGAGTTTGGTATCTTTGGAAAGGAAATTAAATGTATATTACGACATTTTTAATAATACCATTTAGCACTATTACTAGAGCAAACACTTGGGAAATATTATAAGGTAAAAATTTCAGTTTTTGTTAAAATGTAAATTTTCTCTATTCAGTAAAATATTTTTTTATAGACATAATGCATGGATTTTGTGGACCTAAATCGAAGTTTATACAAATCAAAAAATGTTTTAACAAAACTCGCTTTTATATAAAAAAAAACGCACTTCAGAACAGGAAACACACTTTAGATGTTCAAAAAGAAAATATGTATATGTAAAAGGCTCTTTGTGCTTTTTGGGGGGAAAATCGCAAAAGTTTGATTTTTTTAATTTCTACTTTAAACGAATGTATTTTAACCAGTATTTAAAAAAAAAAAGAAATTGGTCACGATTTCATCCCGCTATTCGCAAAAAACAGGACCTGAGTCGGAACAAATTTGGAATTTCACATTTTCAAGTGGGAATATCTCAGGAACTATTACAGATAACACACACATGTAAGCATGTTTTTTGTTAGTCTCTACTAGCAGATTATAAATATGTTACAAATGTTTTTTTGAAAATCGGATTAAAAAAAAATAAAAATGGCGAGCAATCAAAATTTTGTAAGCAAAAAGCTCCCTATTTGGGTTTGTTAAATTGCCGCCCTGAAACGTTCAAAATCAAAACTTAAACTCAATATTATGTCACTTATGCCTGTTACGAATTGTATTACAATCGAGTAAGAAATGGCCGAATTATTTCCAAAAATCTTGTGATATATCCCACTGTGCAGTATATCGTTTCGCGAAAATGTTTTGCTCAAGAACTTTTTAAAAATATATTTACAGCGATTTTTTATTTTTCTCAAAATTCAGAACATTTATTTTTTCTTTTAATTTATTTTATGTTTTCTTTTAATTTGTTTCTAAAAAAAAATTTTTTTTTCATGTCAACTTAGCCTAATCTAACAAAATTCGGCGGAGCCGACTTTAATGCTTTCGCATGTTTTTTATTGTTATTTTTAATTTGGGACAATTTAATGGAAAAACTTGCTGCATGTTTTTTTAATGTCTTCAAGGTCAATACTTTCTATAAGTTTGACACCAATCACACTAACATTAAAATGCGAAAGAGTTACAAAAACCTTACACTACTGCTTCTTTTTTACACTTAAACCATTGAAATTGAAGCAAATCTGTGTATAAAAAAGAACTTTCGCAAGCATTGAAAAGCATCTAAAATAGTTTTTACTTTAGAATAGTTTTACAGATTTAATTTCATTAATATATTTTTAAAGAGTTGTAATAATTGCAATCACCCCTTTAGATGCTACAAACATACCGACCAATTTAACATTCTTATGTAGGGTAGCACAAATTAAAAGATTACTGGACTAATTGGGCGACATATTGTTTTTGGTTTAAAGTGTAAAATCACACACAAGTCTTTGAAATTAAAATGTAAGTAAAAATCGATCGTTTGTAAATATTTACGCACACATATGAAAATTTGAATGTTCTTTAATAATCCCTTATAATGAGGGGCCAGTATGTAAATATAAATAAATTGTTTAATGTTGATGATTGTTTGTATGTTGAGATTGATTTTATAGTTTAAGGACACAGCAACAAAAAAAATAAACGGACAAAAGCCGCGGGTGGTGGTATATCCTACATATAGCAACAACAACGATGAAAAGGAAAAAAAGGACCCAAGGAAATCACTACAGATTTAACTTTAACTACCACCCCGATAAGGATAAAACTGTGTAAGCGTGTGTATGTTTGTGAGAATGTGTTGTAAGTTTGATATGTAAGTAATATTTTTTGTTTTGTGCTTTGAAAGAAAGTTTGAAATGTTCGGTATTGATATGATGGTTTATGTCCAAAAAATAAAAAAAATATGATGAATTTCCATCCTTTCACGGTTGAATTGTAAACTAGTATTGCTTAATACTGCTAGTTGTTTTTTTTTTTTTTTTTGGTTGCTGTTTTTGTTGGCTTGCTGCTATCAAACACTTTTTTGTACTCAGCGTTAGAGGAGATACGGACGGTGGTGCTGCTCCCTGTTGCATATGATACCAACAAACAAACAAAAGCCGTATAAACGGAACTATGAACTTCATACATAGAATACACGTACCAAAAATAAACCGAAAGTGTCACGCTCAATGAACAACAAGCAACAGCATGCCCAAACAAAATAAAATAATATCAAACCTATTTTGCTTTTTTTTTTGGTTTGATATTACGTTTAAATGCTGCTACTCGGCTGCAACAGCTTCATATATAGAGATAAGCCGAACGACAACAAAAAGTATGACGTTATAGAGGGGTGACAAAATTGGACTGCGCAAACTTTAGTACTCCCCCTTTCTGTGGTGTGTAAAGTGTTGCCAGATTATAGGATTTGTGTGGAATAAGGGAAGTTCTTTCATAGTGATTTTTTTTTTCATAGCGAGTTTTATAAGGGAAGTTCATAGTGAAGTTTTTTTTTCATATATCACTCATTTTTTTAAAAAAAAGAAGACCAAAAACATGGAATTTTTTGACCTCATGTCTTCTGAAAAACTTATATATATTCTCCATGGAGTCTCTTTATAACACATCTCCACATTAAGTTTTTCTATTTTTCTAAACTTCGCGTTTTTCTGACGTTTTTAACTAAAAAAAATCAAATAATCCCAAAAGTATGTACCTTTGAAGAGCCGTATACTCGAATCTTTCACATTAATGCAAAAAAAAATATGCATTACAAAATAAATTTTTTACGCAAATTAAATTTTTCGTGATTGTTCTCCGCCTTAAAAATTTTTGAATCATGGATAAATCAAAAATGTTACATTGTTTTTGTAAAATTAGACCTCGTTTTTTCTGTGACGCGAATCTCATCTAATTTTCTAGCTTTTTTTTAAACACTGTATCCATTATTTCGATATAAAAAAAATGTAATTTTTGTAATTTTTATATTTTTAACAGATTTTAAAACATTTGAAAATTCAGAACACACTATTTGTTATTAAAAAGACAAAAACGAAATTTATTTAAGTTAATTTGCCTAAAAAATAATTTTTGATGCAGATGCGATTTTTGGATGCATTGTACATATAATGGATACAAAAGCGAAATTTTATTTTACTTAAACAATGTTAAACTATCGATTTATCCATGTTAAGCAAAATTTTGAACTGGGAACACAATTTCAAAAATGCATCTAAAAATTGCTTTCGCATTAAAAATGCATTATTCTTTAAATATGTATTTTTCTATTGCATAAGTGTATAAATAATAAATAACCATATAAATCGTACTTTTTGAATCACAGAAATCCGATAAAAAAAAAACTTTCGAATATAGAGCACTTCAAAATTACATACTTTTCCGATTTTTTTGAACCGCGAAAAAATATCGAGTTTTTGAAAATTTGAAAAACTGAATAAAGATTTTAAAAACATGGAGTATGTGTGTACAAAAAATTAAACAAATTTGAAGACCCTCTGTCTTCAATTCCGTTTGTGATGTATTGAACCTGATGATATGTTCAAAATTTTACACCTCCAATTAAAAAAATTATATTATACTATGATCGTACATGGATATGGCTAATCATATATGTCTATATATTCTTCAATATATGATCATATATGATATCGTATATAATAAGAAATTTGAGGTTATATGGTCGTATATGGTCATATATGCTAAAATATTGTTCATATATACTCATACATGATCATATACGACCATATACGACCATATAACCTCAAATTTCAGATCATATACGATATCATATATGATCATATATTGAAGAATATATCGACATATATTATAAGCCATACGATCATATATGTTTATTTCGTATCCGAGTATACATGGTCATATATGAACATATATTGTATAATATATGGACATATATGTTCATATATATCCATATATGATAATATACAAGTTCTTATATAATCATATATGAATTTTCTTGAATCTACATCAAGAAAAACTTATAAAGATTTTATGAAATTTTGTAACTAACAAAATTATATAACAAAACACGGAAAAAAAGTTATAAATAAATTCAGCGTTTAGTATTGAAAAATATAAAATTTAAGTAAAAACTCGTAATGCTGGAAATGAAACAAGTTCTTTTTCAAACAGATATTATTCATTTTCCTAAATAACTTAATGTTAATGGGTCGCATATATTGTTGTATTAAGGTATAGAAATTTAAGAGCCAAAAAATCTCACGTTTAAGGTTTATAAGGAGGGGCCAAAGATAATACATTTTGGAAACCTGTCTGAAATTAGTGGAATTTAGACTTTTTTAATGCAGATTTGATATATTTTTATTATATTATTTAAGATTCAGATGGATCCCAAAATATCCCGTTTTTAATCCCATTAAAAATTCTAAAAAAATATTTAGTCATCCGACGCATAAATATATGTATGCACAGCGCATATTTTAGAGACACGGCCAAAATTGTCCCCGAAATATGCGGTGTATCGAACCAACTGTCCTCATCTTAAACGCTAGATGTATGAAAAGGCGCGGAAACTTTGCGGACAGTCCCCAAAGTAAGCGAATGTCCCTAAACTATGCGGGGGAACGAATAAATGTCCCAACAGTATGCGCTGTGAATACATATAACAGTATATACTAATAGAAAATATTAATGATGTTGGCCCATATATAATCACATCTCAAACTTAATAGTCAAACTTGTACGATATATAGACTCATACATAATATTATACTGTATCATTTAATGGAATATATAGTTATATCTTCAGTTATATTATATATATGATATAGTATAAAATTATGTTGTGCATATGCCACACAGTGTATATTATTACATCTTAAATTACATAGCTTATATGTCACCATATATGATTATATGATATGATATATATATGAGAATGTATTGTTGTATGTGACAATTGATCTATCTTATCTTATTATATATATCATATACGTGTAATATATAATTTTATAAAGGTCAATATATAATAATATATCACTATATAAGTTTCCACTTTAGAAGTGTATAATAATATGTAAATATTAATATATTTTATGATGAAAAATAAGGACCATAGATAAACTTTTTTACTTGGGCAGTTATAATGTCACCTAAAACACTTTTTTTGTAATAACAAAAGTACTTGAAAGTTTCGGACATCTAATGCGTCTCCTAAAGCTCTTTCATTTGGTATCCCATGTGTCTGAAATCATTCGAAAAAAGCCGAAAAAACGAAAAACGGCGTAATTTTCGACCCCAAATAAAATTGGCCGGCTAAAAAATATACGTGTCCACTATTTTTTTATCACATTCCTTGGTAGTCGGATTTTAAATTGTTTTAAATTTTTTTAAAAAACTTATCAATGTTGTGCAAAAACATCGGTGTAAATAAATAAACTTCCTGTTAAATGTTATGCACTTTTTATTTTTAATTTTGAGAGTTTTTAAACATTATCCTAAACAAACCAAAAAACTATAAAGTGGCAGACATTTTCCGGTTTTCGTCCTCTAAATTCTAAATGTGTCCAAAAAACGAGGCAGGTTGAATTTAGATTTCTTATGCTTATTTAGTAATTTCGTTGTAAAAGTTTTGCTATAGAAAGGAGTAAAGTTTTTTGTTGTTATATGATTTTTTTTTTTTTATTTTGGTTTTCGAGAGAAGGTGGGGTATTGAAAAAAAAAACCGAATAAATTTTCACTTAAAACTGCTTTTGTCTACAACACTTTTTTCTCATCAGTCTTTTAAAAGGTTTTCTGGTCACGTGTGCTAAATTATCATTATTTCGCTTACAAATGTAATCTGAAGAAATGGAATCTGAAAATATATCGAAATAATTTTATAGAACATAAACAATATTATCTTTTCACTACTTACATCAATGGTAGTCTAAATGATGGAATCTTTTAAAGCAAGACAAATGCCTTAGATAATTCTAGAAACGAAAATAAAATATAATGAAATATGACATCTCCTTTTTTGCACCAAGAAAAGGGAAACCTAAAAAATTACGTAAGATATGTGACTTTATTTTTTTCTTTAGTCTGTCTACCTGAACGTATATTTTTTTGCAATTTCAAATTGCCAAGTTGACTGCACTACATTAATAGTCATTATAAACATTTAGTTTACAAATACACATTTTATCTTTATTAACTTTAAATACTTTATTTTGCCTTTAATTGAATTACTAGACAATTACTTTTACAAAACGGTGACAACACAAAATTTAAGTTGTTTTAATCTGGAATTTTGTTTTATGTCTTAAAACCAGATACAAAAATATTCAACGTTTGATTTTGTATATGTCTTACAAGAGTTGTACTTTTTGGTATCATTTTCCTTTTCTCTACTACATCTAGACTTGTGGCGACATCTACTTCATTCTGTGTATATTTTTCAATCTGGTTGTAGTCCACCCTCTTAATGAGCTTGTCAACACAATTTTTTTTAGCAAATTATGTTAGTAAAACATAAGTAAAATATTAGTAAAACATTAGTTCAAAAAAGTAAATTACTGAAAACACAAGTTTAGCAAAAAATTTGCTGAAATATAGTATACTTGAGTTACAAGACCTTTTATTAGCTTTTCTACTAACTTATTTTTTAAGTGTAGTGATATCAATAAAACTTTCGCTTGGGTTCTACATTTAGAAAATGAAGTGAAAGTGAAATTTCCGCTCAATTTGTGTTCCCAATTCCACATAAGTGATTTGAAAAATTTCATTTTCATTTTGTTTCTTGTGGAATTAAAGTGATTTGATGTGTTCTATAAAACAATTTCACTACAAAAAAAGTAATTGTAAAACGGTATTAGTTAACTGAGTGAAAAACCAAACTTTTTAAAAAATAAAATTATTTTGAATATTAAACGTAAAAAAAAAATCAAACACTGTAAGTAAATGTGATATGTTGTTAATATACGTTTATTTAACTGAAAAAGTGTTGTATTTTTTACGGGAAAACACATGAATCCGGAACAAGAGGCCCCATTTTTAACATTCATGGAAAAAAAATCTGGTTTGACCAAAGGTTTTTAGAGGGGCGACAAAACAGTTGAAGACCAGTTGTGGAAGGACTTAGTAAGTACATTAAACAGCTTAGGACCTCCAGAAAACGATTGCAACTGGTTGGAAAAAGGCTTGGGCTGATTGGAAGGCTACCATTCGTAAAAAATTGGCCGTAAATAGAGCAGAGGTAACGGCAACAGGTGGAGGACCCAATAATATCTAACACATATAATCCAAAGAAGATTCAGTTGTCAAACTTTCTGGCCTTTATACAGCAGTCGAAGGTGTTCCAGCTGCTAAATCATTCAGGACGACTAGCAAAGGGTAAACAACCACAAATTCATTCATCAAACTTAGATCGCACCAGTTCCGACAATGTAGTAAACGTGATTTTACAAAAATTAAATAAAAATGACGAATTTACTGAAAATATAGAAAATGAGGAACCGCAACCGACGATTTCCCTTTTTGATTTCTCTTTTTGATTTCTCAATTTCTTCGCGACTTCTTTCAAATCTAATAACAGTTTTCAAAACATTACACATATTTGTTCCAATTTTTGACGCTGTACTTCTTTCCACTGCTAGATTGAAGTCTTTTGCGATCATTTGTTGGTAAATTCCTTGTCCGAAATAGCGTAGTGATGTGTCCAATTGCAAAATAATTGGAATGCTTGTCTTTTTAGCCATTAGTGATAATTCTTCTATAACCATCATAAATGCATACTTATTTAATCTAAAATACGCAATAAAACAATTTTTTTTTTTTATTAATTTTAAACACTTGCGACTCAGTTTTAATTATTGATTTTTCTGGTAGTTCCAAAAGATTTGAACAGTCACGAAGCCTTTTTCTATTTAGATTTTCCGTTCTTTGTTTTTCTTTTTTAATTAAATACCAGGAAATCACAATTGCGAAACTCATTTTATATTATTTTAAAAATAAGTATTTTTTTGTTTAATTTTTATTTTTGTTAAAAAATGCACTCTTCTTTATTGCAATTTCATTCACTTTAAAGTGATAATTTGGTTTTTTCCTCATTTTTTTATGTTGTTGCTAAGAACAAAATGAAAATGAAATCGTCGTGAAAAAAATGATTCACTCGTTTTTCAGAACACAGCGGAATTGAAAATGTGGAATTAAAAACGATTCCACTTTCACTTCGTAGTGGTATATAGAACCCAGGCCTTTATCTTAAAAACGTGTTACTACACTGATAGCGTCGCATAGACCTGTTGTACTTTCTGTTATATTAAAAAAATGGAAATTTCATATATGAAAATGGGAACAAATCTCAATTGTTCTGGCAACCCTAATCAAAAAGATGAATATGTGAATGAGTGGCCCAAAAGAAATTAAGATGAATAATTCTAATAACAAAAAACTGTTGGCACGAGTTAAGTTCACAGATTTTTACGACTACAATTCATTGCTGACAACAACAAAAACAACAGCAGCAATAGCAATAGCAATAGCAACAGGCAACATATTAATATTACAACATTTACGCACAGCATACGCAGGACAATATTCCTTTAAACCGAACGAACAACAATGGTCGTATTTTATTGTCGTCGTAGAAACTATTCAAGATTTTAAAATTTTCCATTTCACAAAATATTTTCTCGTTTTCGCTATCTCTCTCTTTGTGTCTGTAATTTTGTTCATCCAAAAAAGGGGGGTTGGTTGTTGTTCGATGAAAAATCTTGTTTGTATTTAAACGTTTTTTCTTTCGAATCGTTGTTTTCGTTGTAAATGAAAAACAGTTGTTGTATCATTCGTTACGGAACTCTCAAGGCGGAAGTATCTGTTCGTGTCAAATAAACAAAGCAATAAAAATAAAACAGAATCAAACATGTGTTATTAAATTTCGGTTAAAAATATTGCAACTAACGGTTATTACGTAGAAAATAACGGTATATATTAACAGTTAAAAATAAACAAAATATATAAATAATAAAATCGACAAACACATAAATATTTATAAAAATAAAAGTGAAAATTATATTAAAACTTATTAATTATTGCAAAAAAATAAAAATAACTTAATTTAAAAATCGAAAACATTTTGTGCCTCAGTTCAATGAAAATATTTGCTAGTATAACAATATGTTTCATCAAATAATTACAACTAAAGACTATTATTTAAAAAGCTAATGGACTTTATAAACCAAAATGTAAAATTTATGTTTGTAATTAACCAAACTACTCGTACAATTTTTAAAAATAACACGGCATGACATAGAAAATATTAATAGAGATCCGACCATTAATTATATATCGGAAATCCCGGGTAAATCTTGTTTAATCTAGTCATAGATAATATAATTAAAAAGTGAATTTTTTATATGGTACTAAATAAAGGGAACGCTAAATAACTTTTTTTTTTTTGAACTCCTGAACCAATTTTACTTTGTATGGCGTCATACCAAGGTCTTTATGCAAAATTCGTCTCAATGATGTCTCCGAAATGTTCAATTGTAGAGAACGACGGTGAATTGATGTTGATGGCGCTTCACGCACACTTTCTGCCACAGCAGCAATATTCTCGGGTGTACGCTCTGTTTTTTTCTTTTCACGCTTTTTTTTATCGATGAGGGTGCCAGTTTCTTTCAATTTTTTCACAAGATAACGAACATGCGGACCATATTCGTTCAGCGGAAGGATAAAACTAATTATCTGCCAAATCAGACATGAGCTAAGTGTTACCATTCACGAAATAAGCACTAGTTGAAAAAAAAAAAAAACGTTAGATGGCGGACCCTTTATTATTATACATATATTTCCAAATTTTACTCCATATATAACTACATAAGCCATAATACAATAATCCAAATATATGTAGTGATCGATATGATTATATATGGTCCCACTCTAAGTCTTCTTAAACTATATGTGACGTCATACTGAAAATATTTTCCATATAATTTCATATATCATTATATATAATCTCATACATATTTTTAGTGTCCGACGAACAGTTCGGCCAAAAACTTATATTTTGTCGGTTGTTTGATATCTAGAGGGAATGATGACAAATTTTGGTATTGGAAACATGTTTGTTGAGCCGATTTAATTCGATATGGTGTATAAAATTTAAGAGAAAAGCCTAAGTTTAGCTATAAAGTGAAAAGTTCGGCCGCCAAACTATTTTCAATTTGGCCGAACTTTCTGAGGCCGAACAGTGAATTCATTGCTTAACTATAGATTTTTCTTCAAATTTGACACTCAAAATTTGACACTCAAATTTCACACTCTAATCAGCCCAATAAACATTTTTCCATCCGCCAAATTTGTCCATAATGCTTTAAAATACCGAATATAGACCGAGTGCATTTTCTGGCCGAACTGTTCGGTCGGACACTACATATTTTGTTAAAGTTCAATATCAAATTAAGTTATTTGCAGTTAAGACTTTATTACACATGGCTTCACATATAACCACATTAATTTTATAATGAAATCATTTTCAAGTGATTTATTTTATATAATTTCAAGTAAAAAATCTGTAACTTTTTTTTAAGAAAATACCACTAAATTATATATTTTTGACACACTAAATTTTGTTGTTGTTAATTTTTAAACATTTCGTTGTTTCAGTTTGAATTTTAAAGTCTTTTTCAGACAATTGCAATTAATACTATAATTAATATGCAATTTTATTTAATTTAATTGTGAAAGGCGTGGTAGAGAAGAATAAGTGTATTTTCTAAAAATCATAACTACATTGCAAATTTTCAATTTTTTCTGAATCAGACTGCGCAGTTTTTGGTATTGAACCTTCGTCAGTGACCCTGTTTTTTTGAATTTTTGAACAATGTAATATTTGTTATGTTTTTATTTGTTCGATTGCGTCTATATGAAATTTTCTGTGCAATCACTGACCGTGGTATAGACAAACTGATTTCTAATGCCACGTTAGGCAGAGCGCTTTAGTCCTCTGAGCTATCGTCAGGTCGAGTTTTGTTGTGATTAAAACTAGTTTTATTCAATACACGGTGTTTTTTGTTCTTGCATACATAATCTCAGAAGTACAACTCCAACAACACAACAGTTCTATTTTTTCATTTAAAAAAATTTTGATGCTTAAAATTTTTGATTACTAGAAATTTGAATTTCCAACTTAAATACTTCTAAGCATAACATTAAATTAAAAAATTAAAATACTAAAATACTAAAATAATTATAAACCAAAACTATTTATAAAGTAAATAAATTTTTACGGTTCACGTTTTTTATTATTTTGAAATTTTAACTTTTTTATTTAATGTACCTGAACAAAGAAACAAAATTATCATATTACAATAACTTTTGCAAATGGAAACTTTTTTGCTTCAATTTTTGCAGCAACATATTTTATATGTGCCCACATACATACCAAAAGTATGGCTCTGGGGTCAATATAGTTTTTGAAAAATCGCGAATATATAGTTTTCGATGTTAGCTGCAAATACATTTGTTTCTTGTCAAAATATATATAATTGGCTCTTTCTAAAGAACTAACTTTTATTCAGGTCAGTTGCTCATTAAGCATTCATATTCGCTAAAACTGTATAAAAATGATAAAAAAAAACACCTACATAAAACGTGTATCGGTGGTTTAAATATAAAATGTTGTGCATTAAATATGAACACAGGTCGTGTTATTTAATTCCACCAAAAAAAAAAGAAGCAGATTGATTGCTTTCGAAAAGTTTTAAATGCAAAAAACTTAATGCAAAACCTCCAATCGTGAAAGCCATTAATGATCTTAAATATGATCTCAAGCCGAACAAAGTTAAAATTCGTTTAACAATAATTATATCAACTAATATGAATAATCAGACATTTTTCTCGAAATCTGTAGCATTGATCAAAACATTAAGTACACCATTGAAATCAACATGTCCGAAATATATATAAATGGTGGTCAGAAATTTATTCATTTTTAAAAAATTTTTGTCCTTCAAAAGAAAATATAAAATTTTCTACATAAATAATTTCCATTAAATTCTAACGTCTGGTTTTCAAAATGTTTGATATTTTGTAGACAAATGCAATAAAAAAAGTTTATAAAAGTTACAGAAAAATTTTACAGAAAAGATAAATATTTTTAGTAAGTTTGTTAAATTATATTGACCTTTATCTATTTCTACACACTGCTACAAAAAAACACTTTTTGTCAGAACTTGAAAACTGACCTAGTGGGGGTTGTAGGCCTAGGTGAGGACATACAAAAACCGTTTTCAAAAATTTTGAAATACCCTCAAAATTTTGAGTTATTTTCAAAAAACTGTTTTAGGGTAGGTCGTAACACTTTAGTACCTCTAAATCACAAATTTTTTGACCGATTTCAAAATTTTAAACAGTTTTAGAAAGGCAAAGAATTAAGCTTTCATGAAATTTCTTCATAAAATATATATTCCAAAAAATTAGGTATCCAAAATATCCAAATTAGATATCCATATATTCCAAAAATTAGGTATCCGAAGTTTCTCATTTTTTTATTTTTTCCCAAACTTTTCAAATTCAACAAGAGTTATTTTATTTTTTTTCTAGGAAAACCTATCTTTTTTTGCACTTTATTTTAAAGACAATTTTGTATAGAAAAAAACGAGATATTATTTTTTAAAATCGGTTTATATGTACAAATAGCTTAATCTAAATTAACATTTATAGTTAAAAACAGGTGTTAATGAAAAGTTCAATAACTTTTACCATTTTCATCCGATTTGAAAAATGAAAACCATGTTTTTTTAAGAACTAAATTTTCTTTACACGTTTTTATAAATTTTTATAAGCTTTCATATTAAAATAAGCAATGAAAAGTTACTAAAATCAAAAAAGTTTTTAATTTTCTTTTTTTTGTAGATATTCTTAACAAAAACAATACTTATAACTTACAAATGTATCAAAAAAATGCACGTCATTTTAAAGCGTAATCAGTTTTCTTAAAAAAAATTTATATCGGACAAAAACGGACTGGGCTACAGGTCGATAAGTTGACGAACATCACTGAAAACAGTTTTTTTAGAATAACTTCTGAAATTTTTGACACAATTTGTAATGTACTCAACAAGACCTATAATCCACTTTAGGTCATTTTCCAAGTTTTTTTCACTGTAGCACCGTGTTATAAAGACTTTTAGAATAATCTAAAATCACAAAATAAAAGACTCTTTATTCCATTTCCAAACTATCGGAAGTTTTGCTGGGGAAGTCAGTAAGTAAAGTGAAAGTAGTGGGAACATTTTGTAGGCCATACTACTGGAAATATATTTGCTAAATTCTAAATTTTACTAAAAATTAATATTTGTTGGTATTTTTTATAGTTTTTAGATTATAAAAATGTTCAACTTCAAAACAAAACACAAAAGAAAATAAAAATAGAAAAAAAAGCTACTAAAAACTAGTTAAAAATTACCTTGTGGAATAAACTGATAAAATTAGCAGATTATTTTACTAAATATTAGCAAATATAAATCTGCTGAATTTGCAAATATTTAATTATATTTGAGCTAAATTTCAGTTAATTACAATTAACCAAATAATTTGCTAAAATCAGCAAAAACATTTACTAAGTAGACAAAACCTTTATAACAAATTTGAAATTTTTAAAGTTTTTTTTTTAGTTTTTTTTTTTTAATTCGAATAAAAGTCTGCCCTTATGATATCAGCAATGTCAAATTTTTAACGAAAATTACTGTTGATTTTAGCAAAAATAAACTGTTATTTGCATTCTACTAAATTTGTTGTAGATATAGCAACAATTTTGTTAATATTACAGTTTTTGTTTGCTATTTTGAGTCCACAAATATTCAGTAAAAGTTTTTGCTAATTTTACAGAATAAAATGCTATTTTCAATTAACTAAACTTCACATCCAATATAACTTAAATGCTGTAAAGTTGACAGATTTATTTTTGCTGTTCTTATTTTATTAATATTTAGAAAAAAAAAACTTTACAAAATTTAGCAGTTTTTTCTTCAAGTGCATTTTTTACTAATTTTTTGCAGCTTTTTCTACTATTTTTATAGGTTTATTTATATAAGTGTACGCTCTAAACTATAAAAATAATATTAGAAATGTTTGCTAATAAAAACTTAGTATAATATTTTGCTAAAATCAGTAACGAAAATTAGTAAAAGTATTGTAATTGTTACATAGATAATACGAAAAATGTTTACTAACATAAGAAATGAGTTTTCAAGTTTTCAATTTATTTTTTGATCAATGGTGATAATCTTTAACTTCGAGTTTATATATTAGTTCTCATGTAGTGAGTAAACTAGTTTATACGAATGTATGATATTTGGCATGGGACTGTTACCTCTTTCAAAACGTGTTCTGATGATGGAAACCAAGAAAATTCCCGAAATAGATCTATCAACAAATTTCTGAAAGGGTCAAATAATAAATTTGAAAACAAAAACTCTATAGATTATTTGTTAGGACAATATCCTAATAAAGAAATATAGATTATGCCCTCGAATTTTAATAATTTTCGTTGTGAAAGGCGTGGTAGAGAAGAATGAGTGTATTTTCTAAAAATCATAACTACATTGTTAATTTTCAATTTCCTAAAGCAGACTGGGCAGTTTCTGGTATTGAACCTTCGTCAGTGACCCTGTTTTTTTGAATAATGTAATATTTGTTATGTTTTCATTTGTTCGATTGCGTCTATATGAAATTTTCTGTGCAATCACTGACCGTGGTATAGATAAACTGATTTCTAATGTCACATGCACTCGCACTACACGTTAGACAGAGCGCTTTAGTGCACTGATCTATCGTCAGGTCGAGTTTTGTTGTGTTTGTTTCATTTTCAATGCACAATTAAAGGTCAAAAAAACACGATTTTTATTTTTTAATAAAAATTATATCAAACTCTTATAACAAATGATTTTGTACTCAAAATTAGCACAAGAACTATAAATTGGGATATAAAATGTATTACTAATTTTTCTAAAAACTTTTTTATTTGAGTGTACATTTATACTACATTCAAAAACTAGTAGTTTTTAGCGCTAAAAACAATTGCATGGAAATTTAAAACTCAGATCTAAAATTTTATTAAAAACAAACGTTAAAATGGAAATTATGTAACTCACAAAGTTTTATTAATTATTTAAAATGAAACTGTATTGTAATTCTTTATTAGAGTTCGTAAAAAAAGTATAACATTTTTTTGTATTAGGGATATCATTACTTTTTAAAATGTTATTGCATCAATAAATAAAAAATGGCGTTATTATTTTTTTGAATTTCTACTCATTATACATGAGCGTGACTGCCAAAACGCTTATATAGATTCCCTTTTCCTACAGAGCAATAAGAGAAATTTTATTTCTCAGTTCGATTCTTCAGCAAAAATTATTTTTAAAAAATAGTTTTGACATTTTTAAATGTTTACCATTTAGGAAATAAAGTGGTCGGAAAAAAATAAAATTGTTTCTAAAAACTTATAAAGTATTTTCTTACGACACACAATCAAAAAACATTTTTAACTGCGGTAAATGATGCAAGAATGTTCGCTTTATTTTAACAGAGTAATTCTTAACAAGTTTTCAAAATGTTTGTGTTTACTAAATTACAATATTTTATTTATTAACAACCTTTTAACCGGCCACAATATATTGAAAATGTTTGTAGCATTTTTCGACTTTAAAAATTTGTTTTTAATTGTGTGTTTAAACATTTTTTTTATTATTTTTTACAAAATTGATACCTTAACAAATTTATAGCGGTTCGCGATATATCTTATATTTTTGTACTTTTAATCTCAGTGGGAAATGCATTTTTATTGTTTGTGATTAAAAAATTTATTTTAAAAAATTTTTCAGAGTTTTCCTACCAAGAGTTGCCAAGACGATGCACTTTGAAAACTAGAAAAAAGTACTTTTTTAATCGTTTTTGGCGTAGAATCGAATTTTGAGTTTAAATTGGAAGGAGATAAACTAAAAAAAAAAAATTAATCCAGTTTTTTATTGATGCAAAAACCGTTAAAAAAGCGATGATATCCGAATATAAAATTTTTGTGACGAACTCTATTCTTTATATTTTAAAACATTTTATATAAATTTATCGTGATCATTTGTACAATTATTACAATCAACCGCAACAATCTGTGTTTTTGTTTTTTTCTGAACGTCATTATCATTTTTATTATTCTACCTATATGGGGACATTTTAAGCATAATGAGCAAAAACAAACGTCATTTTCATCTTAAACTCTTCTGATTTTAGTAAAACTTGGTACAAACATTCTTCTAGTTGATATGGAGTTTACATGTTTTTTATTTTTTCAAAATTCGTTATAGGTCGCTTTTAGTCGCTGCTCAAATTTGGGAGTTTTTAAAAATTTTGTAAGAAATATATAATATTTGAACTATCATAACTTTTTATTTGAACTCTCATAACTTTTTAACGCGTCAACAGAAACTTAGAAATATGATGTAATTTTGAAGATCAAATCCTCTTCTATAAATAGTATAGCAGAAAAATAAATTTTTTACAAGAAAATGATAACGAAATTGAAAAAATTGACTTATTTCGCCAATATTTCAAAAAACATGTTATTAATTTTCCTGAAATTTATTTTGCAATTACAATTTCAGGTTGGGAGTCAGAGCGGTTAAAAAATAAATGGAATTTTTCCGAAAGTATCTCTAATTACTAATATAAAATTCTGCATATTCACTTAGCAGCCTACGACAAATTTCATTATTTTTTGACTCACATGGGAAAATTAATACGCATGTTAAACTGCATACTCAGATTTTCGTTATTACATTCCATGTCCTCTCAAAAAAGGACATTTAAAGCTAAGCTTTTAAACAAATTATTTAAATACTTGTAACTCACTAAATGATGCTAATATGGGTTCAGATTATATCTGGTATTCCACAAAGTTATTGCTCGTAATATATCAGGGCCAACAATTTTAAAAATGTCTTTTAAAGAATTTGATCATTCAATATCATTGATTGCTTTAAATAAGTTCGTCAAAATAAAATACGCATGTCAAACTTTTGAATGCGCTGTAAGACACAAATTGCAGCCTTCTAGCTATATTAGTTTAGCAATGACAAAGAAACCAGCCCTGTTTAAACAAAAATGAACACATTAAAAATTGCATAGAATATATTATAATTTTGTTTGCACGTGGAAATTTAAAATCTATGTTATTGCGCAACTTATAATAAGCTCAAAGGCTAAAATTTTAGTATGTATTATAGTAGAGTCAAATAGTTAACATAATTGTTTTCTTTTGACTAACTTATTTAAAACAATCAAGGATATTAAAGGAACTCTTTAAAAGGACATGTTTAAAATGTTTGTTCTTGAAATATTACAACAAATAAATTTTTGGAATTATAGGGATTAATATCTTTCAGCTGATATCCATATTGGCATCATTTAATGGGCACAAGTATTTAAATAATTTGTTTAAAAATTTTAATTTAAATGTCCTTTTGACAGGTCAAAGGGTGCGATAACGAATATCTGAGTACGTAGTATAACTACATGTGGTATTTTGTTCGAAATATTTTACATTTTTTTTTTGCCATGTATGGCAAAAATTATTGAAATTTGTTGTAGAGTGCTATGTAAACTTACAAAATTTTATATTAAATATCAAAGATATTCTGATTTTTAACTTGTTATTTTTATAGGTGGTAAGTTTTACTTTGGGGTTAGATAAAATCAGACATGTGCGGCGTCAATTACAATTCACAATCATTCACTTATGATATTTGTGATATAATTAATAATTTCAGACCTAAACTCACACTTGTTAGCTTAAACGCTTGCTTGTAAAATTTTAAAATGTTTCATTACCAGACATGGGACATAATACCAATATTTTTGTATTTAACTACACTCAAAAAAAAAAAGTTTGCAAAGTCAGCAAAAAATTTTGCTGAGTCAGCAAAATTTTAGTCAATAGGGTGCTTACAAAAAAATTGCTAATGTCAGCAAAATCTTTTGCTGAAAATCAGCTCGCTGATTTTTAGCAACAAAATTAGTAGATTCAGCAAAAGTTTTGCTAACACTTAGTAGTTTAGAAATAAAAAAGCGTTGGTAAAACTTAATAAATTTTTTGCTGAATTTTAGTAGACTGAAAAAAACGCAAAAAATTTGTAGAAAAATTGTAATTTAGCTAATTTATTTCCTGAAAAACATAAAACATATTTTTGTGATTCTTTTAAAAAATAATTTACAATAATTACGAAATATAAAAATTTTCATTTTCCCACTTTGACGACATATATATATTCCCGTCGTTCCTATAAGGAGCATAGGGCCTCAACAAACTTCTTCCATTCCAATCTGTCCATCGCAATATTTTTTACTTCGCTCCAGCTTTTGCGCATTCTTCCTGATTCGATGTCAATTTGTCTTCTCCATGTGTGAGCTGGTCGACCTATTCTGCGGCTTCCCTGGGGGTTCCACTCAATAGCATTTCTAGCAATATCGGTGGGCGGCTTGCGGAGTGTGTGGCCGATCCAGTTCCACTTTCTTCTCTGTATTTCTACATCCATTGGGATTTGGTGTGTTGCACGCCACAGATTATCGTTTGATATGGTTCGTGGCCAGAAGATTCTTAGAACTCTTCGAAGACATTTGTTGACGAAAACTTGAAGAGATTTAATGTCTCGGGAGGCAGCATTCCAAGTTTCACAACCATATAACAATGTTGATTTGACATTGGAATTAAATATTTTAATTTTAACACGACGTGATATTGAGGATGATTTCCACACCTTAGTGAGCTGACCAAATGATTGTGTGGCTTTTTTTATTCGGCTAGATATGTCAGCACTAGATCCACCTTTTTGATTTATAATAGCTCCAATTTAGCAGAAACTTTCAACTTCTTCCAAGGTTTCATTATTAATGAGAAAGGGATTTAAGTTTTCGGAATTAATCCGCATAACCTTGGTCTTTTTTATATTGATCTTAAGCCCAGCCTTTGCTGATATGTCGGTAAGCCGCTTCAACTTCGTAGCCATATCAGTATAACTATGAGAAAGAAGGCATATGTCATCTGCATATTCAAGGTCTTCTAATCTTTCATGCAGCCCCATTGCGATGCCTCGATTATCCACTATTGCATGGTGCATCACGCTGTCTAACACTATATTGAAGAGTAGTGGAGACATAACGCACCTTTGGTGAACTCCATTACCAACATCAATTTTACGGCTTAGTACTCCATCGTGTAAAACTCGGCAGCTAGCCCCAGCGTATAGACTCTTTATCAGTTGAATGAATTTACGGGGAACGCCTTTACATTCAAGCGCATTCCAGATGACATTATGGGCCAGAGTGTCAAATGCCTTCTCAAAATCAATAAAGATAAGGTACAGAGGAGACCTCCATTCAACTGACTGCTCTACAATTACTCTTAGTGAGTTGACCACAACACACGACTTGTTGGGGCAAAACCCAGCCTGTTGTTTCCTCATAACTGGCATTAGCTCATCCGCTATCCTCTTGGTTATAATGTGTGCTAAGACTTTATTGAGCATACTTAGTAAAGTGATACCCCGCCAGTTGTTGCAGTTAGTTAAGTCTCCTTTCTTAGGTAACTTTACTATAATTCCCTCTTTAAGCTCGTCTGGGATTCTCTCAGATAGCCATATTTCTTCTACTATAGGTAAAAGCAGTTCCGCACTCGTTGTGAGGTTAACCTTTTAAAGCTCTGAAGATATGTTGTCGCTGCCTGACGCTGCCTTTGACGACATGAATTAATTTAATATCTGAAAATATATAGAAATAAATATATATAACATAACAAAAATTTTCTTTCAACTACTTACATCAATGGTTGTCTAAATGATGCTATATTTTAAAGGACGCAACTGCCAAAGACAACTATAGAAACCAAACGAAAAAATAAACAAAAACAAACGAAACGAAAAAAACAACCCTTTTTTGCAATACGAAAAAGGAACCATAAAAGTCCATCTAAGATGTTTGTCTTTGTCTTTCTCTTTACTCTGTCTACATGTCTGTATATGTTTGTTTGCAATTTGACTACACTAGATTATTAATCTATAAATATTTAGTTTAGAAATACATATTAAATTTAAATATTTTATTTTGTCTTTTATTTAATTAATAGATAATTATTTTCACAAGCCGGTGACAACGCAAAATTTAAGTTGTTTTAATCATCAATTTTGTTTTATGTATGAAAAACAGATACAAAAGTCTTCCATGGTTGATTTTTTTATATGTCTTATTAGAGTTGTACTTTTTAGTATCATTTTAATCTTCTCTACTACATCTTGACATGCTGCTTCATTCTGCGTATATCTTTCAATCTGGTTGTCGTCCACACTATTATCAGCACCATTTTTTTTAGCAAAATTAATTAGTAAAACAGTATAATATTAGTAAAGCATTAGTATAAAACAGTTAAGTGCTGAATAAGTATAACAAACATTTTAGCTGAAAACACGATTTTAGCAAAAAATTTTGCTAAAAAATGGTATACCTGATTTACAAGACGTTTTACTAACTTTTGTACTGACTTATTTTTTTGAGTGTACAGGCCAATTACATATGTACTTCTGCATTACATGTAATTGGGTGTAATTGAGTAATTGCCCTGTAATTAAATACCCAGATCTTGTTAATAATCCCCATGCTTGGTATTAAAACTTTTACAAATTTTCTAAAGAAGTGCTTAAGCATACAAGTGTAAGAGAAGGTCTGAAATTATTTATGATATTTCACTAGTGAATGATTGTGAAATGCAATTGACGCCACCCATGTCTGGATAAAATTGATACTTCAGAAAAATTAATTATGTTTTTTTTTAGATATTCGCGAATTAAGAGTATTTTTCAATTTCGTTATCATTTCGCGAAAAAAAATATTTTATGTGCAACACTATTTACAGTAGATGACTTGGATTTTAAAATGACACCAAGTTTTTAGTTTTCTGTTGACGCGCTCTAAAGTTATGATAATGGAAGTATTGTATAATTCGAACACATTTGTTAACAACCCCCTACTTTGAGCAGCAACTAAACGCGAATTATAACGAATTTTGAAAAAATAAAATACAAGTGAACTCCATATAACCAAGGAGAATATAAATATCAAGTTTAATGAAATTTAGAAGACCATTATCTGAAAGGTGTGTCGAAAGTTTTTAAAACCTCCCTGTGTAAGAACATGACGTAATTTATAAGAATTGGTTTTAAACGGTCAGCTAAACTTAAACTTATTGTGAATAATTGTTATACACACATTTCAAATTAACTTAAATGCTTGATCGTGTATAAATTTAATTGAACAATTTACATGTTACTTTGAAATAACTTGCTGAACGAGATGCATTGAATGTTTGCAACACAATTGTTGAATTGGGTAAGTTAATTAGTAATTATTTTCTTAAATCCAATTAAGTGAATTTTATATCATGCGCGGCTCCAGCGGGTGGGGGGAGGAATAGGGAATTACCTCCCCCCGTCGGGAATAGGGAAATACCTCCTCCCCAAAATCGAAAAAGATAAAAGGAAAAGAGGAAAGAAGGAAAGAATTAAAACAGAAAAATTAAGGCAGGAAGCGGGGAAAAAGAGAGAACACAGGGTTAAGCAAATAAAAATATGTTTTAAAAACTAAAAACGATCTAATTTTTGGTAGAAAATTGGAAATATTTAGTAATTTATAAATAAATTTTGTTAAATAAACTTTTCAAATCAATTTAAATACTAATTCGCAAACAATATTATTTAAATCTGTATGTTTTTGCTAGTAATTGTACAATACAGCGCTCCATCATTTAATGAATGCAGAAAATGCAAAAAAAAAAAAAAACAAACAAAAAATTATATAATTTTAACTTAATTTTAAGAAATTCGGGAATGATGTGGCTGCAAAAAAAAATGTAACTCATATCAAGTACAGTTTTTTTAAAAACAAGTAAAACCATTTACTTAAATTAGGTCAATTTGTATTAAAATTTAGTAAGATTTTTCTAAAATTTTCTTCAATTTACTAAAATTTAGTATATTTTTGACTTAAACTAAAAAATAATATTACATTATTATAACAAATATTACATTATTCAAAAAACAGGGTCACTGACGAAGGTTCAATACCAGAAACTGCGCAGTCTGATTCAGAAAATTGAAAATTTACAATGTAGTTATGATTTTAGAAAATACACTCATTCTTCTCTACCACGCCTTTCACAATAAAAATTTTAATTTTTTACTGCTGAAATTTTGAAAGTTTAGTTTTTGGGTTAATTTTTTAATTGCCCACCCCAAAACCTGCCAGTGCACAATTTCAGTCAACTGCGACTACGGAAGAGACTTTTAAACAAAAATTACAACAGGGACATCTCTTATTTTATTACCTCCAGTCAAATCTTATAAACTGTTTACTTTTGTACAAAGCAGGAGCTGATCCAGAAAAAGGTTTTGGGGAAGGAAATTAGACTAATTTTGATAAACTTTTTTATCGTTTTAAAATTTTTTTATTAAAAAATTTTATTTTAGAGGAGGAAATGTCCTTTGGATCAGAGCATGGTTCAAAGAAAACAGTTTTGTGCTGATAGCCGAATTTGTTGTTATTTGAATAGTTCGGTGGATTTATCGATTTTTTGACTATGACAACAGAAACATTGTTATTTCAACAAGAACAAATTTTGGGACGCATATGTAAAAACACCTAGATTATTTGATTCCTGTAACATGAGCTGCTTTCAAATATTCTTATCAGGGACCGGAAGTTGATGCAAATGCATGCTTTTCCCTGAGAACAGGATAAACAAAATATCTTGGCGAATCAAAGAATTTGCGTTTAAATTTCATCGATTTGTTAGTGCATATTTCTACATATTTTTCGATAAATCCAAATTTTGGTATATTAACCTTTGAATAATTATTTTTATTACATATTTTTGTTTATTTTGCTTAAAATGGAGATTTTTATATATTTTAGTTAAAATTAATATTTTTTGTGCATTTTTCTAAGTTTTTCGGAGCCAAAATATTTTTATTTATATTTGACCAACGAGCATATAGACTAAAGAGGATTCAAGCTGCTCAAGCCCTGTTAAGAGTTTTCTTAAATTTTTTTTTTTTTATTTTTCTTCGAAACTCAAAAAAAAAAAAAAAATTAACATCGTTTAAACGTGCACCGATCACAACTGTCAACGTTGAGCAGTAGCTTTCACTGTTCAAAAGCTTTTTAAGAAAAAATAGATTAAAATTTCATTTTGGAATAAAAAATTAAATCCTTTGGAACTTATATTATTTTTCAAAAACATTCCCATAGTCTATTTTAGCATAGCGGGTTATATTTTTGTATAAACATCACTTTAATCGTAAGCGTGCCGTATTTCTAATTGTTATCGTTACGCAAAGTTGAAAAACAAGCTCACTTTTTTGTTCTTCTTATTTTTTTTTTTTTTTTTGTTTGGGTCTTTCAACTTTGGATTCCTTTTGGTATGACACAGTTTTTCCCATTGCACATTCGCTTTTTAGATTAAAATAGGCAAGTTTGCTGGAAGAACTGAGTTTTTTTTTGTTATTTTGCAACATAATATCAAAAGGAGCCAGCACTGGCAAAAGGTTTGGTGGAATCAATTTTCAAAAAAAAGTTGGTCTTAAAAGAGCTTTTCCAGAAACAAAAAAATCAATTTTAGTTTCCAAAAATACATTAAAAAGATTAAGAAAATCGAAATAAAAATATGCCTGATAATAATAATAATAATAATAATTTTTATAAAATAAATACTCTACCAGTTGTTATGCATTTGAACCGTTCGCAATTTCTGACTGGATAGCACTGGGAAAACAAATATATATAAAATTCGTCAGTTAGCGAGTGGTATACCAGTGCTTGATTTTTGTACCACTGGCAGTTTCTGACAGGGATGGTATACATGTCCGAAATTATTTTAAATTTAATGGAAAAATGTAATTTTGAGTTTTTTTTATTGAAAACGCTAAAACTTTTGCGCTTCTTGCAAAAGGTGATTCACGCAAACGGATTTGAAGTCCATGCATTGCGGTTTATGATCGTGTACAATCATATAAATTTTACATAAAGTTTAAAAAAAATTAACCTCAATTTTAAATATTTTTGAAAATAGGCCATATAAATAAAAAATTGTTTAAGGTTTATTTACTCTCGATATACTTTGTATTTTAAAAAGTCAACGAGACTGAGTTTTTATGTTATGTAGTTGAAAAGCCTGTCCAAGGCAGGTTTTACCCGCTGATTTAAATTTTGCACATAAATTTTAACGAAATGAGTCGTTCGCTTTCTGAGTTGTGAGTATATCTGCTATATCGAGTTTTTTTTTTATAAAGAGAAGCAACACTCAGGAAACTTTTCCTATTAATTGATGTGTTGCTTTCGTTGGAAAGGGGATAGTGGAGATGGGAAAGGTGGTGAAAGATGAAGTGCTTCAAACATGGCAACATTGTAATTGCACGAGATGATAAGTCTTAGAGCAGATGCTGATCGCCGCCTGATGTAGAGTTGGCGAATTTATTGACGCTTTTTGTTTCATATCTCTGATTCATTATTTTACTTTGGTGGTGCTAAGTGCTATGGGAACACCGAATGTAGGCGCTGCGATACATTTTTTTTACTAAATTGATGTTGACGTCACCAGGAATCGAACCCGGGACCATCTGCTTAATAGTCCAACGCGCTAAACATAACACCACAACGCCGAAGACCTGAAGTGTTTTCAGCCCTTGCGTATTGCAATGATTATGCTAAATGTTAGCTTTTTGGAATAATTGCAACTTCAAAACAGCTTTTTGGTCATCGTGGGGGACTTCTGAAGAGAATGACACACGATTAGGAACATTAACCCTTACATCGGCCTAAACTTTTTTACAATGAAAATTCGGCACGAAAAATAAAAAATATGTTCTTCTACCACGTTTTTTTCGTTGCCTACTTTAGGCGATATGGGCCAAAAAAGGTTTTGAGTGAATCTCAAAAACTAATTCATAACAAAGAATAGGTTAAAGATATCAATAAACTCTAAAAATGGCACTTTTAGTACTTTTACTTAAGAAGTTATGACGATTCTCGTTTTTCGAAAAACGCGAAAACACACCTTAACTTCAATATATAGCATAGTTGGGAACCAAAACGAATAACGGTATTGACATCAGAATTGGTATAGATTTTTTTGTTTGTTTCGGTAATGAAATACTAATACCGTCACCTACCTGTGTTATTGAAAAGCTGCATTTCACAAAATGTTAAATTTACGTCCACACCTAACTGTAAAACACATATTAAAGATCTTTTTTCAATTCCAATAGTTCTTTATACTTGTTCACTCGTTTTGTATGTGGTTTTTGTTTTCCACAAAATTTAACAAAAGTGTATATTTTTTTTAAGTAGTTAGAGCTTATTTTAAGATTTTTCATGCGACTAAATAAAACACCCTTTTTTAATGCATGAAGCTCCTGGCCCTGATTATCATCATCCTAATAAGCATTGACTCTCAAATGTTCATATTAACACACTCAAATAATCTGTTAGTCATCATACTCATATGAATTTATAAACGAACATAAAATAATAATGACGAGCTTGAACCCATTTAATCATGTGCGGTGATGCGATATCGAATTCCAACTGCAATAGACCGTAACAACATGACAAAATACGATATACAAACTACAAAATACGAAATACGAAAATATATAAAACAATGAATATAAACTTAATTTACAAATTTACAAAATAACATATAAAGAGGATGATTATACTAAAACTCACACATACTCATATCAAATGGCGTTTAATTGTGCAGCAACGATAATGTTCAACTGGCAGTAGTAATACAACGAAAATTATACACCAACAACCATGGATGGTAACCGATTCGATGTGGTTACCGGTAATTTAAATGCTATTTTTTGTCTTATTTTGGTACTGTTATATTCAGAATGGAAGGTTCTACAATGTCATCCTTTATGAGTTTGTCAACTTCACTGTTTACCTCTGCTTTATCAGAGTGTGGTAACCAGTGTTGACAAATGTAGATATTTTTCGTAGGGATTTTTTTCAAAAAAATAATAAATTACATTTATTTCCATAGCGTTTTTTTTTTAAAGATAATGGTATGTAAGTTATTTCGGTAATGATATTTTAGCGGTTTTTCAGGGATTCCGGTAACGATATATTAATTCATGTCTGAATTCCAATGTCCGAATTCCAATGAATGCCTAGTGCATGATCAAACTATAGGCAAATATATCTATGTATATACCATACGGAAAATGAAGGGATCGATTGATCCAAAGTGACAAATATGTGAAAATATATGCAAAACTGGTATAAACAAAGATTTCGGTGTATCAAAGAGTGGTAATTTCAGGAAATTAACTTTCCATGTGACTATTTAAACCAGGAGTGCCCAAAAGTTCCTTATGGAAGAGCAAACACCAATACATTTAAAGAAAAACTAATTTTTATTCAATATTTTTTGTTGTAAAAACCAATACATACAAAGAAAAAAGAAAAAAATATTTCAATGTTTACCAGCAAAGCATACGAAAGTGTTGTTGCTTTGCACTTGCGTGTATACAGTGAAGAACGACAAAAAAACTAATAAGACAAAGTTGTTTGTGTATTTCGTATTGCTAGTGCTGAGCGCTCTATATGTGTATTAAAACACACATCCTATAGCTAAGTGTTTTTACAAAAACAAATGAGCACCAAGCGCATAGGCCTTGGGCACCCCTGATTTAAACGGTGGCAAAACTTTGTCTGGTTTATTCTATTTATATCATGGAACTGTAGAAAAACTAGCGTAACACTAATGTGGACAAATATAACTAGGCCCGTTACACTTGAAATATTGACGTATCTCTAAACTGGTGCAAAATAACAAGTTGTGTATAAAAAAGTGGAAATCGGTGTATAAAAAACCAATCCCTTAACTGTTACACAGCGGACCTAATACTGAATTAATTCAAACAGAACCGACTTCGTTACGGTAGAAATGTTCACATGCCATAATCGGATGTGCGACTGACGGAAAGGTGATACAGCATTTATAGGTTTCTGAAATTACATTTTTCAATTTCGCTTCTAATTTATTTGTATTTTTTTGAGCAGGAACTTATTTGCGACGAATTAATAACTTAGGCACAAGCAAAGGAGATGCTTTATCATATCTATGAAAACGTTCGCAAATATGATGAAAGCTTCATTGTTTATTCTCCAATGAAACTGTTTCATAAAAATATTGTTAGAATGATGATTTTGGGAATTCCATCTGGATCGGGCTCAATTTAGATACTGTTGAAGTGTGTTAATACCCGACTGGACTAAACAAATTTTCCTTTCGGTTTTCGAAATATGGGCCATTATTTTAAAAAATATGAATGCCATTTTTCTACGAAATGATGGAGAAGTTATAAAGAATGTTTCACAAATATTTATAAAAAGTTTCATCATATTTATGAAAATTTCATATATATGATAATGTTTCATAGATTTTTGTCCAATGAAACTGTTTCATAAATATGATGAAACTTTTTTCTCTGAGTGTAAATTCATAAAATGGTGTCGTTTTATGCTTATACATATTTCAAAGACTATACTAATTGTATACTTTGAAACTTCAGAGTTTAGGTGTACGGGTTTCTTCTTCATTTATGCACTATTCCTTCACTTAATTTTTTTACAATTTTTGCGTAACTTTCCCCATTTTCTAAAATAACTTAAATTTATCATTTTATACTTTATTAAAATATCTTAAAAGGACATGACATTAGATTTTAACATTAATAAGGAAATTATATTTAGGAAATTATCTTTAAATGTGATTTCAAAAAAAATCAGAACTGGTGCCTTTATAACACTTTAAACCATCGAAAAATTTTCTTAAAATTCATTGGATTTGGAGATGTTTTTTTCTATCTCCAGCAGTTTTCTTTCCCCAGGATACGTCACAAAAATATCCTAAAGGACATAGTTCGGTGACATGTTACATGGAGCCAATTTAACCCTCCTATGACAATGCCATATAAATGCGACAGGCTCATTCCATGTAAAGGGATCGGTGGCAGTTTTATAAAATAAATAGTTCCGTTCAAAAACGGCATTTGGACGATTCTTGTTTCTGGTATTTATTAGAAAAATAAACATCCCGAATAAAAAAACAGTCACCCAATCGATGCATGTTAAAAATCTAAATATGAAAAAAATAAGTAAGACATTTTTGAAGTATTCGAAGTATAGTAATGAAGTTAGCGGTTGTAGTGCATTTTGACCAAAAAAAAAGGTTTTGAATTTTTTTTTTCGAAAAAAGGCTCAAAAGTTTCGTAATTTATTTCTTATTAGAAAAAATATTTTTAAATCTTCTTTAGAGTAATATTGGTCCACGACAGGATTTTTTTTAGTTTTGAGCTAGTAGAATTGTTTTATGTAAAAATTTAGAAAAAAACATAAAGTATAAAAATTGTACTTGGCCTTAATTAAAAAAATTGTCTGGTGAACCAAAATTACTCAAGAGGAAATTTAAAAATATTGTTCCAGCAATAAGCCAAAATTTACGAAACTTTTAAGCCATAATTTGAGGAAAAAATTTCGAAAAAGTGCCTTATTCGGGACGAAATAATAAACATGTTTGGCGCTACGATATAACCCCCAATGAAATAAATCCCAAAAAAAAATTAAATAAGTCTTAACAAAAAAAAATTAAATAATACCCAAAAGAAATGAAATATTCCCCAAAGGTGAAAATGAAATAACACCCAAAATTTGGGGGTTGTTTCGTAATGAAATAACTCCCAAAGGAAGAAATGAAATAACCCCCCATGAAATAAGCTCCAAAGAAATGAAATATGTCCCAAATTTTTTTATTTTTTGTTTTCATATTTTTGATTCTTTTGTTACACTGTTCAGTTTTTCTGCGTGGCGGCCTGTGGCCGATCTTAGGGGTTTTCTCCTCCATAGCACGCGGAAGGTGGCTTTGCTGAATACAGTTTTCCTGCGCGCGTCTCATTATCTTCCCTAGTGTGACGCGCGCAGGGAAACTTTATTCAGCGAAGCCACCTGCCGCGTTCCATGGAGGAGAAAACCCCTAAGAGCGGCCGCAGGCCGCCACGCAGAAAAACTAACAAATATTAAAAAAATTTCACTTTTAGCAAAATGAAATATCCCCCAAAAAATATGAAATAACCCCCAAAATAATTGCATATGAAATAATCTCCAAAGAATTTAAATTTTGGGCTTTATTTCATTGGGGGTTGCTTCATATTGAAATAATCTCCAAACCGTAAGATGAAATAATCCCCAAAAAAAATGAAAAAACCCCCAAACAATTTTACACAATTTTTTTGGGGGTTATTTCATTTTTGGCCGTTGGGGGTTATTTCATTGGGGGTTATTTCGTAGCGCCAACATGTTTAATAAGAAAAAAAAATGATGACTTTTACAATGTTAAAAAACAAGTAATGTGGTATAATATTTTTTTAAGTTCAGCTACTGGATCGTCCGCGTTCTTTCTTCAACTTGTAGATAATATGACACATGTGGAACAAAACGTTCATTTGTCCTGTGATTTATTCACTTTGAGCACTATAATGACATGAAACTATTACTTTTATACTACATCTGCAACATAACACATTGCGATTAATATGTGACTAGTTTTTTTATCAAGTATTTTTCTTCAATCATGTGGCATGTACACTTAGATAGGTCACGTGCTATATCATTTTGCACACGTCCTGCCACATATCAAATAATGCCAAATATAAAACTAGTTGCATGCTAGGTACTATTAACTTGTTCTGCATTCAGTATTCACTTGATCCAGCATGGTGATATGTTTTCTTCTGGAAGTTCTCCGGCATATCACAAGGAGCTCTAAAGGTAGAAATATCCACCTTCTATGAAAAACCCTTGTTAAAAGTACCGGTCACTTTCATATAACAAAACCGAAACTAGGATAGGTTCATACACGCAAAGTTCTAGTCACGTGCCCATACCAGTGACTGGTCCATTTCCCGGGTAGTTACAGCGGCTATTTTTTCTTATCTCGACTTAAATAATAACAAATTAAAGGTATTAATATTTTAAGGTCTACTCTTTTTTAGATTATTTTGGTATTTTAAGGATAACGCTATTTAAATAATTTCGGAAACGGTATTTTAGCGATAACGCTATTTTAATAAACTCTATTTTAGTGGTGACGGCATTGTACCGGTATTGCCTGACATCCCTGTCTACAACTCAACATACGCAACAAAGATAGAGAAAAAAAAAACTTTTTAGAATGTTATGGTTGAGTAGTTCGATTCAATTTAGAGTTAACTTTACTATGATGATATTTTATACAATGACTATTTTAAACAAAAGCACTACAAAAAAAAAACGTTAATAAACTCATTTCGTTTGAACATAAAATTACAGAAATACTTAACTAAGCGATGTTTTTTATATAAAAGTCAACACGCCCACTCAATTTAAAGAATTAAACACTTATCGACTGAGACGTGGCAAATTTTAAAAGAAATTCTACATCAACTGTACTATCTAGGCCTGTATATTTGATGATAAAGTGGGTTTAGAAAGTTGTTCAATCTAATGTAATTTTTATATGTGATAGCGGTAAGAAAAAAAAATACAAACCTTGTAAAAAAAGATACACATTCTCAAAAAAGCTTGCCAATTGTAAATTGAAAATTAAAGTTAAAGCAATACGTTAAACCCCCTTGACGACGAATGGCTGATATGTCCAATTTTTAATTTTTGACATTTTAGGAAAACCCACAGGACGATTTTAACAAAAATGTTTGTGATCGTCAACAGACAGATTTTGCCTCATATCGATGCCTATATATCTTATCTTCATAGTCTCAGAGCCTTACAAGTCCAACAAAAATCAAAAAATTTGTTTTTTGTTTTTTCATGTTTTTTCATGATTTTTTTTACCTTTTTGCTTTTAGTTTTTTTGATGGTAAAAATTCAGTTTTTAGTTTGCACCAAAATGTTTTTTTTTGGATTAAAGCAAAATATAATATTAAAAACTATACAAAATCTTAACCCATTAAGGAGCGACATTAATTATTTATCTTTAGTACTATATTTCTCCGATAGGGGTGCAGTAAAGCGCCAAAAGGAGCACCAAATTTATTTTTAGCCCCCATGCCCAAGTCGGCCGTCAAAGGGTTAACAACGCGACAAAATTAATTACCTTTAAAATTAATACAAATTTATTTATTTTTAACCGTTGAAAAACAAATGCAGTAGAAACAACAAACAATGTATAAAAAAAATAACTTACAATTTTTTACCAAAACAATTTTGAACTGAAAAAATTTTTTAACAGCGAGAATTTTATTGGACGAAATGTAACGAAATTATGAAACTGTGTCAGGCACAGTGATGAAAATTGAATTTTTTGAGCAAATTTGCCTAAAGCCCATAGTTTTAAACGAATTCAAAGCAATTAAAATTTCTCAAATTCGACGAAATATCCATTTTTTTATATTTCTGTTATAAAATCTGTGTCTTAAATTAAGTACTATTGTATTTTCTATTGTTAAAAAAGTGCATTTTATGCGCCTATAATATGCACTACAAATCTTTAAATATGCATTAAAAATCTAAATATATGCTCTTATTTTATTCTTAATTTGACTAAAAATAAAACAAAAAAATTGGGTTTTAATCCCGTCTTAGTTGACCAAAGATGTACAAGGCCGTTAAGTGTCCTTTCACCTTTTAAATGCGTATTTTTTCAATAAAACAATTAAAGTTTTGTGTTACTTCTGTATGCAACACAACTTGTTTTTGAAATTAAATTGAAATGGCTTAAAAACATGAAAAATAATTAATTTTAACTGCCTCTACGCACGTTTTTTGTTATTTTCCTTCGAACATCCCAAAAGCTCAGTTCAGCTTCTAAAAATATGAGTATGAGGATAGTTCTTTGTGAAATATGAAATTTAATTTAAAGTATTTTGTTACGAAAAACTATAATTAAAATAATGCATTTAAAGCAAAAAAAAGTTAAAATATGCAATAAAATCATGTATTTAAAGCCAAATGAGCAAAAATATGCATTTAAATCAGGTACAGTGAAATAACTCCCAAATGAAATAAGTCCCAATGGAAAAATGAAATAAGTCCCAAAAAATTTTCCATGTAAATTGGGACTTATTTCATTATGAAATAAGTCCCAATGCGTTGGGACTTATTTCATAATTTTTGTTGGGAGTTAATTCATTATGAAATAACTCCCAAATGAAATAAGTCCCAACAGTTTTTTTGTTGGGAGTTATTTCATTTGGGAGTTACCATTGGCACTTATTTCATCGCAGTTGGGACGTATTTCATTTTAATTGCAAACACAATTTTACGATTGGCCAATGGTGCAATAAAGCCTTTATTTTGTATTTTTTGATTCTTTTGTTACACTGTTCAGTTTTTCTGCGTGGCGGCCTGCGGCCGATCTTAGGGGTTTTCTCCTCCATAGGACGCGGCAGGTGGCTTCGCTGAATACAGTTTTCCTGCGCCCGTCTCATTATCTTCCCTAGTGTGACGCGCGCAGGGAAACTTTATTCAGCGAAGCCACCTGCCGCGTCCCATGGAGGAGAAAACCCCTAAGAGCGGCCGCAGGCCGCCACGCAGAAAAACTTTATAAAGCAAAGATTTTCAATATTGTTGCAGTTAAATTTTTTGTTGAATTATTAATGTTCTATTAATTTTTGTTAATATGAAATTTTTTTATAATTGTTCAATAAAATATAAGAAGAATAAGAATAAGAAATTTAATTGCTTCATTTAAAAAAAAATTTAAGTGAAATAAGGCCTTTACGGCTTTATTTCACTTTCAAAGTGCAATAAAGCCTTTTTGCAAATAAAGGCCTTATTTCTCAATTGAAAGTGAAATAAAGCCTTAAAGGCCTTATTTCGTAAGGCATTATTGCACTCCACCTATGCTTACATATACTTATGAAATAAAAAGTGTTCTCTAACAGAAAAACAAAACAAACGAAAATTGGGAGTTAATTCATTTTTGTTGGGACTTATTTCATTGGGAGTTAATTCATTTTTTTTGGGATTTATTTTTAAATTTTGAAATAACTCCCAAAAATTGGGACTTATTTCATTTTTCTCATTGGGAGATATTTCATTTTTTTACATTGGGTGTTATTTCATTTTTGATGGGACTTATTTCATTGGGAGTTATTTCATTGGGACTTATTTCATTTGGGAGTTATTTCACTGTACCTTTAAATCAAAATATGCAAAAATATGCATTATTAGCAAAATAGGCAAAAATATGAAATTTTAATGCAAATTCTTTGCTTCCCAAAGATAATTTTTTTGCCCTGATTTCAGACTTAAGGAAGAAAACATGAATTTGCATGAACTACCTGTCCCTGATAATAATCAAATAAAATTTTATATATTTACTTTTCGGTTTTACTAGAGCATATTCACTATATCACTAAGGGCGTTGCACTTTCTATATTTAAAAACCAATATTTTGATTTACAAATGCCGTACATAAAAAAATGATTTTAAGAAAAAACTGTGGGCTGTAGGCAAATTTTATCCATAAAGCGCCCAATTGCCCCACTCTGCCAGGCCGCCAGATTGGCAGACGATAAATTGTACCAACAAATGTCCTTTTCGCGAATTATCTGAAGGAATAGTACCCTAACAATGCGTATTAGTGAACTGAATACGGAAAAATAGAGAAAACAATTTTGAAGGGAATCTTAGTTCCCTACCAGTGATTGAAGATTTTGATATTACTGTATGTATTGACGAAAAAAAGTTTTACATTTTTTTTGCGAAAGTGGTATCAAAAGTTGCTCAACGACATGCTTGGTATAAGAAACGCATTTCAACTGAAGTTCGGTTCCTACGACTCAAATTCGGATACTTCGACACAAATCCGTTTCTACAATTAAATAATGGTTTTCACAACAAAGTTCAGTTAATACAACCGAATTTAGTTAAAACACCAAATTTCAAATTTTACTATGGTTTTCTCTAACCGAATTTAATAGTTGTTATGATGTAAATACACATTACAATACGGTTGGCACTTCATTTCTCTGTGTGCAGGGTGGTACCGGCGGGACAAAAAAAAATTATAAATTAACTTTTAAATCCTATTTTTAAACTTCGTATTTCATAGTTTTACCAACATTTTTCCAACATTAAAAATTTTGTTTTCCCAGTGCTTGTCAAATACTTTTTGAAAAGTCTGCCCTTTTTTAATGATGTTATCATCACTTGTTGCCAGCACTTGTATCACTTGTTAAAGAGCCTTTCCAGCGGTGATCCGATTGTCTTCTTCTAACTTGGAGTATTTGTGTCATTAAATTCTGCATGAGTTTTAAAAGGCTTGTCATTAAAATTCAGAATTGTGTGCACCCACTTTTCACACGTTTCTGCATGTACACCGAAAAAACTACATGCGTTATATATACGAACATCGTTGCAGATTGTAGGAAATATTTCGTTGTTTCGCACCGCGAAAGGTTGGTGGAAATTACACGAAAATAGTTATACGAAAGCCTTTCGTATAATGTACAAAATATATTTATGTCTTATGAAATATTTTTAAATTACAAAGTGAAAAATCCGAAAAGGTTTAAAATGGTTCAATTATAAAAATCGATGACAACAGATATTAAAGTGATATGTATACGAATAATAAATATAAAAAAACTATAAATATCATAAGCCAAGAAAGCTTTTGTAATTCTCAATATATTGCACATATTTAAATTTTTAATAAATTTTTTTTTTTTGTAAAATAAAATAAAATTTAAAATTGTTTATGTTATGTTTTACGAACTACTATGATACGAAATTATTTCATTAGCTTCGTAAAATTGCAAAACCTTTTCTATTTTTGCTTCGTAAAATAAACGAAAAGAAAAATTACGAAAAAAGTGGCTAAGAATGATTTTGTTTGCTTCGTAAAATTTTAAAAGTCTACACTAAATTTATATTCGTAAAATGTAAGAAATTTTCTTGTATTTTACGATAAAAGTAGCTACTAAAGGTTTTTTCGTAAAAAGTTGAATTGATTTTTTTCGGTGTACAGTTTTAGTTCTATCGAATATATTTATCATGACAAAACTAATAAGTCATTGAACAAAATTAAGTTCAAGTTAATCGATGTATAAAAACCATCATCAATTTATATGAATTTCATTGTCTTTTTTTTTTTGTCTGTGACAAACAATGACAACAAGAACAAGATGTTTTTTAACTATTTTCACAATATGTTTTAATTTTTTCGTTGTGCTGGTTGTAGTTTTTTTAACCCAACTTCCCAGTGTTGAAACGCTAGTGATATGTCATAATTTTGCTCACTACCAGTAATGACAGCAGTTTACTCTCTGCATTACTTTAACACAAATAATACGAACTTACTAATAACTAGTTCATTTTCCCATTATTGCAATACAAACAATAATGCTTTACCCATAAGTACTTACTTATTTCAGATTTTTTGTAAGCGGGAAAGTTATGACATTTTGTGCAAGCAAGTCACTTATGTTTATATCTGTCAATTTAAAAAAGCTTTTATATGATCACATATATATGTTTATATGCCCGTATATGGACATATATGAATGTTCATATATGGTCATATATGAATGTTCATATATTGTCATATATCATTACTTTTAATATATTCTCGTATATAAAAAAGTTTTTTTTAGTTTTTTTTTCCAAATTTTGTCAAATTTGAAGTTTTGTTTTGCGATTTTATACAAAAGTTGTGAATGGATCTGCATCATTTAGGCATCATCGGAAAGGTGTTTTAAATATATTTCTAAAGAGTAATATGTCCTCATTCATTAACCCATTACGAGTCAGCTTAACATTTGGTATTTTTTTTTAAATTTTCCTGTTTTTTTTATTTATTTTAAAAATTATCTGTATTATAGGTATGTTTTGAGGCCAGTTATTTATAAACAAGATATTAATCTGTCATTTAAGGTATAATACGATCCTGTTAATATATATAAACTTGGTTAAACTTAAACTTGGAGGTTAAAAAAAGATGAAAAAATACAAAATTTGAGATAGCTTGTAATGGGTTAATGAATGGGGACATATTATACCTTTCTGATGGTGCATAAATCGTTCCGACGCATTCACAACTTTTGGATAAAATCGCAAACCAAAATTACAACTTTGAACCCCTCCCCCGGAAAGGGGGTGCTCCCCAACAAATTTTACCAATGGTATATTCAGCGTGATAATATCAGTTGATGGACCAATTTTCATCAATTTTCAACTCAAATTTATAAATCAGTAAAACATTAATTTATAAAAAAAATTTCATCCTCATATATGGTCATATCTGATCAAAAATTAAAACATTTGAACCATATATGGAATAATATATGAATTCATATATGGAGATATATGACATATATGAACCAATATATGCAATATATTATTATATATTATCATATATGGTGTCATTCATATCCATATATGAACTTTTTATTTGAATGTATTTACCCATATATGATCCCATACATTACATATATGTTCATATATGCCCATATATGGAACCATATATGCTCATACATGAAACCATATATTGCAATATATGATCATATATGATCATTTTCACCTGGGTTGTAATAAAAAACATATTATTTAAAAGGCCTATTTGCAATGAAAAAGTGACTTTACATGGCAAGACATATATATTATGTATTTTTGTCAGCGCAAACATTTTGTTTATTGTCGCATCACAACGAAATATTTGCCGACACAACGACAATTCAAACAACTTTAAAATAAATTATAATACGACCACATTAAATTAAAACTATGTGCACAATATTAATATTATTATTATTATTTCTGCATAACCTTACAAATTTAAATACGAATTACTCAAAAATTTAATGATCTTGTACCTCAGAAATTTAAGATGAAAATGTATAATTACAGATCAACAATTCATACTAATTGGACGTTCTGAGTATTTCATATATCCTGTTAAAAAAAAACATATAACCTTATATTTGTCCACAATGTTTTATTTTAAGTTACGTTAATATTTCTATTTGCGCTTCACAGGTTTAACAATAATTAGTGGAACATATTTTTTATTTTCGTATGGCTTATTTGTCAAAAATAACAATTTAAAAAAAATTATAAAAACCCATTATTGAACTTAAAAATATGTTTCAAAATCTTTCTTTGGGTATATGGAGTCACATATACTTCCTTATATGTTCATATATGAACCCTTTTTGCACATAAGGAATTCCATACACCTTCATATTTCCCATATATGACCTTCTTTAGCGAATATGAAATAACATATAATGCCATATATGAGCAACTTTTGCAAATATGAAATCACATATACCTCCATATTTGAAAATATATGAGTCCCGTTTGCATAAATGGAATCACATACATTTCCATATAAGCCCATATATGAAACATATATGTTTATATATATATGAACATATTTGTACATATCTAAACTTTTTCAACCAGGTATCCAGTACAACTTGTCGAGATAGCTCAGATTGTTGAGCGGTTGTCTGACAACCTGGAGGCCCGGGTTCGAATCCCATGTGGGCACATTTTATTTAAAAAAAAATTTCAATTAAAAAATTTAGTTTTTTTTTTAATTATTTTTAGAATAACTATTTTTGTTTAAACTGGTAAGCGTATAGGTAACCACATATTTTTCTATTTTTTGTAACGTGTTTTGTAATGACATGTCATTATTTTGCGTGACATCCCCATATAAAAGTAACGAGTTTCGTAATGACAATTGTAAGTACTTACCATTACCAAATATGTACCAATATAAGCACTTATATAATAATAATTTTCTACACTGGGTTAATTTTACCCTTGCCAACTTTACGCGTATGTGTGGGTATGTTTGCACATACATTAATATATATGTGGCTTTCCAAGTCAACTACTCAGTTACAGAAAAAATTATGTTTTATCAATGTCGAACTTACAGTATTTGCTGTCCTATGTAAAGCGAATAAAAAATGGAACAACTTATACAATTTTTCGAAAAATTCGGCGAAGTAGGAGTGGCAAAATATTGTATGCAAATGAGCGCGAACATTTTCGGTATAGTTTTTATAATAATTTAACTAATTTGAATTTTTAGTGTAATGGAATCCCCAGTTTGTATGAAAATTGGACAACATCTTATATATTTTTTTTATAGATTCAGAAAGTTTCATCGTTGTTCTTTCTATATAAAGAAATATTCTAGTGAAAAATACATTGTGTATGTGAAATTTTATTAGACATATTATTGATTACTTATACTTAACCAGGAAAATATTCAACAAATATTTTCTCCAAAACCAATCCGAGTTACATAATTAAATATTCTGGATAGAAAAACACAGAAAAGCATTAACCTTTTTATATTGGGGCGCTTTGTAGATAAATTGAGTTTTATACTGCACTAAAAATTTAAAACCAATTCAGAATATTTAAAAAAAAAAATATCTTTTTAAATTCTCCATAAAAAATGTATTAATAATGTCAAATATCTATTATTTGGTAAATTTCGTTAAACACACTCATAAAAAAAGATCGTACAATTAGTTGAAAATTCAGCTACAACATCAGAAAATAGTACCTGAGTTTGAGCCAGCAGAATTTTCATAGAAGTTAAGATTCACAGTCGGCTAAATTTAGGTGACCCAAAATTTAGAAGAACTAAATTTGAGTTGATTGTAGTTAAATTACCTTAGAATTAAACTAAATCAACAGAATTTTTCAGCTGAATCAACAGAAAATTTCTGATAAATATGTCTTTCCGGATCTGACCAGAGCCATATTCATATTTATTATCAGGAATATAAGTGCACACAGAGAAATATAGTGCCAACCGAAATAAAAAGTGTATTTCAATAGTAACAACTTATGAATTCAGTTCGTATAACGATATTTATACTAGATTTCTAAATATTTTGGGTGTTGAAACTTAAATTCATTTGTAGTTATCGAACTTTCTTGTGAAAACTAATGTTAAGTTGTGCCAACCGACTAAAACTCGTAACAATCGATTTTGAGGCGTAGTAACCGGATTTCAGTTGCAAAATAGCTTAATTTTTGTCTGTGTGTAGTTAATAAATAGTACTTAAGGAGTAACGAATTTTGGTACAGTTTACTCTATACAGCTTATTTTATGATTATAAAATCAAAAATATGAGAAAATAACGCCATCTACCAGAGAAACCGATAGCGGCGACATAAAAACAGTTGTGGTTTAAATGAACTGACAACACTTGTTAATTTGAGAATCACGAATTACTAAATGTTAGGTCGAAAAATTAGTTCAAATGCGTCCGAAATTTGTTCTTGAGGTAAAATGAGATTCCCAGCAAAACTTTGGTAACGGGTGCGATAAAGTAATGCGTTACCTTGTAATGTGTACTCCTTACCTGTATCATTATTTTACAACAAGATGTAATGAGTTACCGATAATTAAACACTCATGGATTACCTTGTAATGAGACCTCATTACCTTTTACATTATTTCAAAACGTAAAATTATGTCATACCGATCATCAATTACATAATGCATGAATTATAAACGTAAAGTAATTATTTATATATGTTTTTGAAAATCCATTTATAGACACATTACTTTGTGATTTTTTGTAAGCATAATGGTAAGGTGTATATTTTTGATATCACGAACGAAAACACGAAGCACAACAACTCATCTACATTTTAAGCAATAAAATATTGTATGTATCGATAGCTCCGTTGGTAGAGTTCTCTCCTAACTAATTGTTAAATACCAGAGACCCAGCATGACCAAGTTATTTTTGTAATAAAAAAAAAAAGTTATTTATTTAATTAAAAAAAAAAAATCTGTAAAAAAAATTGTTATGCATTTTTTTTTTATTAAAATTTATTTATAGACACATTAATTTTTCCCACCATGTAACCATATAAGTAACCAGTTACTTTACCCCCTACAAGGTAATGAGTTACTTTGAGGCTCATCGCCTGTAAAATTCATCAGTGATATCACGTGTAAAGTAATGCATGAAGCCCTATGGCGATACATTACTTTACCTATGATTTGATAATATGTGGTTTTGCTGGGTTACTAAATAACTTTTGATAAGTGTCTGATTTAAGCGATAAAAACTTAACAAATTAGCTCAACTGAATTGAAAGAGTGTTATTTTAACATCATATAGATATTCGCAATTAATTAATTAATATATATTTGACAAATTTAATTTAGAAATGTTGAGGTTAAAAAGAAGAATAAACTTTTTTCTCTAAAAATTATAAACACTATTAAATTTCAAATCAGACTAGAATCGTTTCTGTCTTTTTAATGGACAGTCGTCATCAGTGATTGTCCACTTAAATTGTATTGTCATTTGTGTCTTATAATTGTTAGATTGTCTCTATATGATACTTTTTTCAACAACATGCCGGCTGCAAGAATCGAACCTGCGTTTCTTCTTACATTACAGACGTAACAATACAAACTCATGAGTGGAAAATATTTTACCACGCTTACTTAGAACACTTTTTGGGAAAATTTCAAAAGTTTTTCCATTTTTTCCGTCTCTTATATCACACTTGTTCAACAAAAGGGTAATAACACAAAATTTTGCTAAATCCATTTTTTGCAAGAAAACGAAATACCCACTGTAAAAGTCTTAGATCATTCTCTGTACCATTTAGCAACAAAAAAAAAAGCCGATCTTAGATTTTTACAGTGGGTATATGTGACCACTGTATGTCGTTTTTTTTCAAAAGTGAATTTAGAGTTATGTCCCTTTTGCTGAACAAGTGCGCTATGAGAACTGTTAGATTGACATTGCTGTGATTAGAATTGTCAAATACTCGACCTATTTGAAAACCCGGTTTCCAAATACTAAAAACCCCGATTAATTTAAAACTCGGCTTTCGGTTTTTAAGTTAAAACCCGGTTATTTGGTCTTTTTGTTTTTTTAAATCACTTTATATTGCTGATATGAGAAATTTTTTGTATGAATTTAAAAAAAAACTACCAAAAAATCCAATGTTGACATATACAACTAAACAGATATCCATTCTAAGAGCTTTTTTAGATATTTTCTAAATAAGGAATTAATTAGAAAAATCTAAAAGTCCTCGTAAATTCAAAAAAATTTTGAATTACAGCGTGCACAAATAGAATACAACGTCTGACGAATCATTGAGGTCTATAAATCGAACTTATTTAAATTTCAAGATAGCGATAGTTTTAAGTATTTTTGTAAAATTATATTTGGCAAACATGGAGGTTCTAACAAGGGAGGTATCTCGACCCGAACTCACAGATTTTAATGAACTTTGTATATGTTGTATAGGAACAAAAAGAAAGAGACACGTATTTATTTTTTAGTTATCCAATCGCACGTTTAAGGGTTAAAAATGCATTTTTTGTTGTATGAAAACTTGCCTTTAATTTACGAAAACTATATTTATCTGTACGCAGGGTTAAAGTACTTCAAAAAATCAAAATTTTGATACCCATATTTTTTGAATTATTTGAAATATAGGAAAAACGAAGGCTCTTCGGGAAATATCACATAAAAACCGAACCGTTTCGAATATCGGAAAAAGCTCAGGCCCCCCTCGATTGAATTATATAGGCATTGCTATGCATTATTTTTAGCTTAATACAGCTAATATTCCATAATAAAATGCCAGATTTAATGTTACACACAACACATTTTTTTGAATAACAATAATACTAGAATGTCTTTACGCATAATTTGTACACCAGTGAATGTGTCTTCAAAAAAACCTTTCATCTGATATCAAATGTGTATAAAGTTTATTTTAAAAGAACGAAATAAATTTAAAATGAGGTAATTTTTAACCCTACTTAGTAAGCATAAGATTGGGCAGCTAAAAAAAACACAGATCCCTTAAATTTTTATTCTCAACAACATATCCGTAGTTCATTAAGATCTGCCGGTCCAGGTCGCGATACCCCCCTTGTTAGAGACATTGTATTACTGTTCCGCTATTTTTAAAAAAGGGAATTTTTTTTTTTTTTGTTAAACTAAAAATCAATATTTAGCCAAATTTATAAAGCTTTAACGATCGTTTCAATCTTAACGGATACAAAAACTTTTAAATATGACATTTTTAGCGTATTTTGAGACAAAATGATACTAGCGTTTTTTCGCGAATATGCATCAAAATTTCCAGAGCAATGAGCACATTACGTAAAACGTATTTTTAAAATTTTTGTGTAGTTATATTTCTTATATTAATGCAACTTTCATAGTAGAAACGTGAAAAATGCACTTCTACAAATTGCACTTTTGTTTAATGTTTTTGTTAAAAAATTACCCGAAAAGCGATTTATATTATTAATCAAGTATTGCCTATTACGTGATGGTAGGTAAACATGTTGTAAACAAAATGTTTTAACCCTAATTAACTTATTTAAATAAAAAAAAAAAATAGGAAAATCCTAAAAGGCACAAATGGCACAAATAACCGCAAAAAACATAAGAGGAACAAAGCTAATTTGTTTTCTTAGGATTTATTATTTAAAACTGCACACAGAGAAAAATTTAGTTGTTTGCCAACTGAAATTCGGTTACTTCAACTTAAATTCGGTTATTACGAATTTCAGTCAGTTGGTACAACTGAACATTAGTTTTCACAACAAAGTTCGGTTAATTCAACTGACTTTTAGTTGTAACACCCAAAATATTCAGAAATCTAATGTAAATATCGTTGTACTAACTGAATTTATAAGTTGTTACTAGAAAAATACACTTTTCAATTCGGTTGACACTTCATTTCTCTGTGTGTGAGAGAAATCCTTTGCTAATTATTCCAAAAATGTTAATTTCTTTGAAATTTTCAGATTGACAAATATTCGAAAACACCGAATAATTCGAGACGAAAAAAATCGGTTTCTCGAGTTACTTGAAAACCGCCTTTTTCAAAAAGCGTTTTTTAAAAACAAAAAAATTGAAAAAACACAGTTTTTTTTTGAATAATTCGGTAACCGGTTTTGACAACTCCAGCTGTGATATATATTATTTTTTAATCTGGACAGTTGGTTTGGAAAGCAACAAATATATGTATGTTTGCAGTTTGTTTAGCTCCTAAAGATATTCGTATACACGTAAATGGTCGCTGGGGGAGTCAAGAATAAAAACAAGAACAACTTAAGTGAACAACTTTTTGTTGAAACATATACAGGAAAATCATTTAGAAATGGACAGCAAGCGATGTTAAGGATTTCTTGTATTCGCTAAAGACAATATCTTTCACATTCAAATTTCATAGAGGAATAAGTACGTCCTTTTAATCAAGATTTGTCTGTATACCTCTATCTCTTCATATACTTTCTAGTATAGTGTCACTGTCTTTTGCCATTTCATTTACTAAAACGATTTATTCGTATCGTATTGTGTATCGTCTCCATTCATCCATGCTGTTTTAAATACTTTGGGGAATTTCGATAATGGAAATTAAGCTTTGATGCTTTACAAATTGGGTGCTTTAACGATAATTTTCTTAAAATTGTATAACATATCTTTTTAAATACTAAATGAATTAAGAACGAGATTTTATTTTTTAGTTGAAAAGGAAATTTTAATAGTTTATGTCCAAAGAAAAATCTAAAAATAGGGAAAGTTAACTATTTTAAAGTTTATAAAGAATTTTGCAAACGCAAATTTTAAAAGCAAAATCTCTATGCTAAAATTTATCAGTTTTTGTTAAACCATGGATGGTAACCGATTCGATACGTGTATAGGTAATGGAAACGCTAATTTCTTTTATTTCGGTAACGGTATTTTAGGGGTACCGATATTTCTATTTTAAGTAACAGTATTTTACTTATTTCGGTAACAGTATTTTAGGAGTAACGATATTTTAGTTATTTCGGTAACGTTTTTTTAGCGTTAACGCTATTTTACTTATTTCGGTAGCGGTATTTTAGCGGTAACGTTATTTTATTTATTTCAGAAACGTTATTTTAGGGATAACAGTTTTTAAGTTATTTCGGAAACGGTATTTTAAGGGTAACGCTATTTTAGTTATGCAGCTAATGTCAATGCACACCGATGGCCTAAGGCCCTGATTATGCCCGAATTTCAATGACTGGCTAGGTTATGATGAAACTTTGGGAAAATATATATATTTACAGTGATTTTTTTTTTCGGGCCTTGTCAGTTGATTTCGATAACGGTATTTTAAGGATATCGCTATTTCAATCATTTCGATAGCGGTAATATAGCGATAACGGCATTTGAGTTATTTTGGTAATGTTATTTTAAGGATATTGATTTTTTAGTTATATCGGTAACTATATGTTACGGATAACGGTATTTAAATTATTTCGGTAACGGTATTTTAGGGATAACGATAGTCAGTTGAAAGTGTTTTGAATAGATAACAGTATTTTAGCGGTATTGCCTAGCATCCCTGATTTAAACAAAATTAATCAAAGGGACGTTTGAAAAACTTTCAACACGCCTTTTAGATAAAGGCCGTTTAAATACCATTGAACTTGGCTTTCCTGAAAAATATTTAAAATGTGAACTAAACTATTTTTTCTTTTAATTTAATGGCACATTAATGGGAATTTACAAGATGAGAAACCGCAATTTAGGCACGTCAAATCCGTTTGCGCAAATCATTTTCTGCAAAGGGCGCAAATTTATGGTAGTTCAAAATTTAAAATTTCTTAAAATTTTTAAAAATTACATTTTATTACTGATTTCAAAAAAAAAAATGTTCCACATGCATTACTTTGTGCTTTCCAAAAAATATTTTTTAAACTCTGTGGTGTTTCAAAAATTTATTTTTTTTTTAAAATTGACGTTTACACGATATTTAATGATCATAATTTATTTTTAAAATTATAATTGAATTTAAGGTAAACAGTTGTTGAGAAAATGTATTTTCTACAAATTAATTACAAATAATTGCACTTTTTCACATGATGCATTTTAAAACTACCCGGTTAAAAGTTCAATGCATGGGTTGTACATGCTCATAAATATGCAAGTATGTCCCTACATGTGCACATAAATCTCCATACAGGCTTCCATATATCGCCATACATGTGCATTAACGAAATTTTAGGTACTATCTGCATGTATGCACATGCATGATCACACTTATGATCAAATTTCGTTTAAGCACATTTATGAAGACATATGGAAGCATGTATGGAGATTTGCATACATGCTTGTTTATAAGCATATACAAACATACATTGAGCCTTTGTGGATCCATATATGAAAATTTTTACTGCGTAGTTAAAAATCAACATATATACATTCATGTATATATGAACTCATTCATGGTTACATATGAAGAGTTCATAAATGTCCATATACCTCCATATGTGATTCATATATGCTCATAGGTGTTCATATGATAACATACATGTAAATATTACCTCAATTTTCGTTAATGCACAAACATGAATGTGTGTGGTCCCACATATGAATATGTATCAATCATTTATATGCACATATGAATCATGTAAATCATGCATGTGGACATGTATGAAGCATGTGTGCTCATTAGAGTGCTCCAAAAAAAAAAGTTGTGAGTTATTGACTGCCCCCCCCCCCCCCTTAAAAATATGAATTTGGGTGTAAAACAACGTATCCTAAAAAATTAGGACAATCGGATAAGAGGAACACGTGCCCCAACGGGCCTGAAGTTTGAAAAACGGTATATATGGGAAAAATATGACTTTTTTTAAATTTCTTAAAATTTCTAATATTTTAAGTTGATCTTGCATTTAAAGGATTAAAAAATCATAATAAACAGTAAATTATCTTTCTAATAAGGCAATAAAAACTAAAATCGGCTAAAAAAAACATCCAAGTTATTACAATTGCCCCCGGCAACTAAAATGTGACAGAACGCTTAATCAAGAAGTTCGAGCCCAAATTTTGAAATTCGTAGAAATTATGTAATGCAAAAACATTTTTGTATTTTATTAGCTCCAAGGTACTCAAATAAAAAGTATTTTTTATCATGTGCTTTGCAAACTCGTTTTAAAATAAAGCCAAAATAGTCTGAATTATTAAACACAGTTTTCAAATCTCCAATTTTAAAGTCTCAAAATTTTTTTTAAAGAAATTTAAAAAATCAACGATTGGACTTTAAGTTTTAATTAAGCACATATTAAGGACTAAAACTTGAAAAAATTGAAGGTATTCCTCTTTTCATTTGGCCAGTGCAGCGATTTAACTTCAGCGGATTTCGAGAAAACAGCGTTTTTTTACTTTTTTAAGGTTTTGTGAATTTTTTTATTTTTTTTTTTTCAAATTTCAACACAACTTGATTAGATAGAAGAGTTAATTTTTTAGCACACAGCGGTCTTTAAAACAAATTTGTGATGGCGATCAATTATATGCGGTGACACAAAAATACACGACAAAGAGACCTAACTGATATTACTGTTCGAATGTTAAAAAAAAATGTGGTTTGATTTGCCTAAAATAAATTTGAATGCCTCGATGGAAGGAACAAGGGAATAAAATCCAAAAATCAAAGTGTTCAGGAGAGGTAAAGAACTTGGTAAACGGTCCAAGATTAGATTTTTATACATTTTTTTCTGCTATGCAATAAATATAAGCTACATGTACCAGTATACAAAATTTAATTCAAAAATATCAAGCAGAAGTAGCAAAAAATTGCACTTGAAAATTTTATTTCGTGGAATAAAGTTACAATTTTCTTTGTATGTTCATACAATTTCTAAGTAGTTTTTTGTTCTTCTTGTGGCGTTTCGAGCCACTATACGTCAAATACTAAACGTTAGATTGTATACAAAAATAAAACATGCATTAGCTTTTTTTTCTTTAAACCACACACAGAAAATGATAGTTAAGAGCATCATGTTATGATTGGAATGCGTAACAATAATAATGTGATCGTAGCAAATATACTACGATTCGAAATGACTATAAAATAGTCCTCTTTAATCATAATATGATCAGCCAGAATCATGTATATGATAATTAGGATCATAATATGATAATTTTGTGTTCACAATCATGTTCAATCATATTTTTTCTCTGCGTGCCTAAGTGTAAAATGGGGTAGTGGTGGGGGTGGGGGGAATTTCGCATTTCCCACCCTTGGAAATGCGCCAGCCTACATTCTTTCAATGCATTTTTAATGTTTAACAGTGTTATTAATAAATAAATAAAAAAAAAGTTTCAGAATAATGAACTACGGGATTTATGTGATATTCGCGAATTAAAGACATTTTTTTTAATTTCGTTATCGTTTTCGAGATAAGATTTAATTTTTGTGCAACACTATTTAAATAAACGGATTTCATCTTTAAAATTATACCAACCAGTTTTCTGTTGACGCTTTTAAAAGTTATAATAACTCAAATATTATTTTTTTCTAATATATTTGTTAAAACCCCCGTACTTGGAGCTGTGACCCGAACTATAACGAGTTTTGGATAGGAAAAAATACGTAAACATCATATTAACTAATAGAACATGAATTTAGATGAGCTAAAGTTGAAAATGTCGTTTTTTGTGCTAATTATTTTTTTAAATGACTACAAAATCTTTTTAAAAATAGCGTGTAAGTAAATGTTTTTTTTTTTTACTAAATTCAATTAAAAACACTTTATGTTTCTATAAAAAAAAAACAATCTCTTAATTAACTCTATGACAAAAACAACACCAAACCATCACAACTCTTAATAATGAAAATAATACATACAAAGTATTTGTATGATTAAATTACATAAAACAAAAGTGTCTGGTAAACTGAAATGACAACTAAAGGCAATGAAGTGAAAAAGAATTAATAAAAAAACATGCATACGTTGAAGAGGCAAAAGCATAAAAAAGAAGAAAAATTCAACATAACTCTATCAACAAAAAACAAAATATTTAAAAAAAAAAAACTATGATTAAAAAGTAGGGTTGTCATTTATTCGGGTTTTAATTGTCATTTATTCGAGTTGGAATAAAGGATTAAACAATATTTGACTCAACGATCAAATGACTAATTTTTAAAAATTATTCGATTAATCGAACAAATAAAAATTATTTTAAAAATACGTAAATAATTAAAGTATTTTACCCTATCATCTCAAAATTGTAGTAAGTTTGGCATAATTTTGAATACTACAATACGGGCAAAAGGGGCATGTCCCGGAACACATGCAGGACACATCACGTTAACATGGCGTTGTCATTAGAGGTGATGTATTTGGACATTTCGGGCACCTGGTGTATGTTAGATGATATGCATAATAAAAGATTTTTAAATTAATTAAAGAAAAATTATGAATTTAAAAATTCTTTTATTAATGGATGCCGGCTGGACTATATCCCACAGCCTCCTGCTTACAAAGCAAGCTAGATACCACCTCAGCCAGTTCTGCTTGGGCGTAGTTGCTGGCAAACAAGCAAGTAATTGTTTATATGTTTACAAACGAAAAACAAAAATAGAATAAAACAAACAATACAAATGTAAAGCAAAAAAAAAAACCATTCCCATAATAATTAAATGTAAAAAACATATTAACTTAATCTTAAAAAAAAATTAAAACTAAATGATACCTCACGTACTATAACTAAAAACTAGAAGTCTTCAAAATCGTTTTGATATTACAAACAGAATTTATTTATTTTAATTATTGGTACATATAAAACTTAGAGTCTCTCAAAGCACCTCAAAAATTTTAAATTACAATGATTGAATAACTTAACCCTCTAACAGACAAACGATGTTTTGCAACGCAATTCATACCATGTGCTCCACTCGAAAAACAAATTGTTTATCGTTTCCTAATTTAGGCGATATGAGCCAAAATATTTAGGGTGCATTTTGGAAACTAAAGCATATAAAACAGAATTTTTAAGCAAAAAATATTTATCTTACCAAGACATAACCACGCTCGAAAAACAATTTTTTTCTGCTCCTATTTAAGAAGATATCGCGATTTTCGCTTTTTGGAAAAAGCGAAATTAGGCGAAAAAGTATTTAATCTTCAGTTTACATTGTTCAAACTTCAACGCTTTGCTATTAATACTTAATGTATTCTTCGTGCAAAATTTCATAAAAATCCGTCTATTAGTTTATAAGTTAAGTCGATGTCCTTTAGAGGAATCCTGATAAAATACTGTGAGTCCTTGGACTAAAGTAAGGACTTATTAAAGATAAAGCTTCAATCTTACTTATATTTTATTATAAAGAGTTTTTAGTCAACTTAAATTGGTTTTTTAGATATTTGAAAACTATATTTTTTTAAAAATAATAAGTTTTTGAAATTTTACGAAATTTTAGTTTTGCAGCTTTCTCGCTTCCAAACCGTGGACGCCATACGAAAAATTTCTTCGGAATATATTTGGCAAATTCAGTTTTCTATCGGAATATATTAATTTCTAAGTATAAAACGCTCATTTGATGCATTTGTGGTAAATTTTATGAATACTGCCCTGAGGCAGCCTTACCCGTTAAAGGGTTAACTTAATTACATACAACATTTAACATACAAATTTTAAAGAAACGACAAAAATGAAAACTAAGCGAAACGTAAATAATTAATCTTTGAATAACAATTTTTTTTATTAAAATACTTATTGGAATTTGAAAAATAAATACAAAATAAAAATAAATAAATTTTTGGCTATAGTACAAATATGGTATAAAAAGTAGATTGAAACCGTTTTTACAAACACTGCAAAGATAAAATAAGGCTGAGTGGTATATCTTCTTTTCATCGGTCAGGGGACCGGTTCATTAAATATAATTGACATATTTCAACGCACAGCAATGGCAAATTATACTAGTTACATAATTGGTCCGGCTTTAACCAGTCCCGGGATATGTCCTTTAAGGTTAATTGACTCCTCATTGCCCGTAGGGTGGTTGCAACAATACCAATTGTCAAATGCGATAGTTTTAGACTATATGTAGTTACGTCCAAAAGATTTCACAATCAGACGCCATTTGGCATTATTACATCGGGAAGAAAAAAATATGTTTGAAAATTTTGAAAAAGTTAAAAATGTATATTGTCGATAATTTTAATACATCGAATTCACAGTTCAAGTGCTAATGTGCTATCGTTGAAAAATAGCTATAGTTTTTATAGTTTTAGCTTAAAACTATATTTTAACGCACTAAATTAGTACTAAATTTTTGTACTAAATCTTGTTTTTTGTTAAATCTTATAGATACTTCTCCTGAAGATGACATCCATCGAATGTCGAAATGTTGAGAAATAGATTCATTTTTATATTAACTACAACTGGCCTCGAGCTCGAACATTTTATTTAAGTAAAACGGAAATGTCGACGGAAATCTCATTGATAGCATTTTATTTGGCTGAAAGTCAAATCATACGAGTATATTTTTTATCCATTACACTACTCGACGTCCAAAAAAAAAACATGCTTTGAAACAAATCTTTTTTTAATAAATCTTTGCTCATTACAAATTTGAATTTTTTTTTTAAATTTGTAGTTTTTGAAATATGATGGTTTTTATATTTACATCATTCACCCCATTTTCGTATATTTTGCTTAATTTTTCTCAATTTTATCGCAAAACTATGATTTTTTTTTAAGAATTTAAATCTACATAAAATTTTCTTTTATTCGTGTTTGTATAAGAATATCGCACTGGTATTGCAGGGAAGTTGCAACCCAGCAAGAAATAATGCTTACCCAGAAGCACTTCCGGAAGGCATTATTTAATTACTAGGCGCTTGCAAAGCAAATCTAGAAGGCATGATTTTTGTTCGCGATGTCCAAATTGGTATGTCTCTTTTGAGCAGGTGAAAAGCGCTTCTTTCATGTGCTCTTAGAAGCAATAAATAAGCATTATTCACTGCTTCAAAGAAGCATTTTGGGAAGTACAACATAATGCCTTCCCAAATTACTCTAGGTTATTTTTTTGCTGGGAAATTGTCCTTTTTTTGTTTTAGCTATCCTTATAAATTTTGTGCATCTTACAAACTTTTTAAATTTTATTGTTGAAATTCCAATAAAGAAATTTTTGTATAAAACTTGCGAATCCATTGAATCCAAAGAACTTAAAATATGAATTTATCTTCTACATGCTTCAAATACCAAAGTAGAAAACAAAATCTTCATACAAAAATATATTATTTACATTACTACTGAATAATTTGCAACTTTTTTTTGCAGAACCTGTCTTGTAATATATTTTCTAATAGAATTCCGAGTCTAAATCTGGCACACATTTTTTTTTCTCATTTATAGTTTTTGAAATATCGCGGTTTTTATTTTTAAGTTACATACCTCAGTGTTTTTATATAAAAACTTACTTCTTTTCTATATATTTCAGCATATTTTCATTGGATTTGCAATTTTTATACAAAAATATGTTCAGTGGATGTTTAATTTACGATAATTAAGTCATAAAATTTTAAATTTTTTTAGCAAGCATGAAATGTATAAGGATAAAACTAAACATTCAAAATTTTCCACATCCTTGCAATACCGGTAAGATATCCTGAAGCAAACGCCGACATGATTATACTCCAATAAAAGATAATTTTATTTAGATTTATATTATTAAAAAAAAACATGTTAAATTTCCGAAAAATAATAAAAATATGTGCCAAAATTAAGTGAATGGTGTAAAAACCGCGATATTTGAAAAACTGCGTATGAGAAAAAAATTTCTTTAACAGATTTGAATTCAGCGTACCTGAGTGTATTAAAAAATATATATTTCAAAGAGATATTATGAAAATAAAGTGAAATCTGTCGAGTAGTGTTATTTATGTGTCCATATCTTGGAAAAAGATTAATAAAAGTTTTAAAATTTGTGTTATATCTTCAATAAAGTTTTGATTTCCATTACCATTTTTTATACAATTTTTCTCAACATTTTATACATTATTCGATTAATTGTCAAAATTTATTCGAACGATTCGTTATTCGAAAATCACGTTTTTAAATTGTTCGTTCGAATCTTTAGTATACTTGTTCGATTAATCGAGTAATTTTAATTCGAGTGATAACCCTATTAAAAAGCAAGAACAAGATTGAACAATATAAATAAACAAATGTTATGATAGACACAATGACGATAGACACCGACACCATACAGATACAAAACATGATGGTGTTTGTAATGTGTAAATTGTATAAGACAAACACAGCGACTTTGAAAAACAAACGACATGTATGGAGTTATTGATACAGATAAAAATGACAAAAATATACATAACGAAAGGAAGTGTAGGTAACGCATACATGTAGGACATTAACAAAACAAAAAAAATGAGTAAGTGTGCGAATTTGACACCTTTTTTTGCTGTTGTCACAAACACATCCATAAATCATACCTAATCATAATCCAGCTACCATCCTTACCAAAATAATGTGCATAGAAAAACTCATGACAGGACAAAGAAATTATAAGAACTTAGACTTTAAATAGAATTTATTTTAAAATATTTATTTAAGATTTTAATTAAAATCGAATAAATCAAGATTTGAAATGTTATTTTTTTTCATGTTTAACTACCCAGTGTAGAAACGGTAATGACCAGGGACTGGAAGTTCAAGCAAATGCATGTGTATTTACTTAAAAGGTTAAAGAAAATATCTTTGCGAATAAAAAAATTTGAGTTAAAATGGCTTCAATTTGTTAGATCATATTTTTTTTATATTCTTATATAAATGAATATGTTTGTATATTTTTCTTTAAATACATATTTTTGCTTATCTTGTTGAAGTGTATATTTTTATTGCACTTTTCTTAGTTTTTCGTAAAAATAAAACTTTTAATTTTATGTTTAAAAAGTATGGTCATTCTCTATGAAAACACCGAAAAAAATGAAAAATTGTTGCTGGACCATTTTGGATTTTGTTAAAATTTTGTGGAAATGTTCCTCAGAGTTCCCAGAACCAAAATCCAAGATTATTTAATTTTTGCACACGGCACTACCGGTTCACGCAAAATAAAAAAACTAAAAAGTCTTGTTTTTGTGCGTAGTGGTTTGAGCTGTTAAATTTTTTCTGCTACAGATATCTACATGATGAAGGCATCGTTTTAAAGCTGAAGGATTATAGTTTCTATCAAAAATATAAAATTTGACTTAGTTCATACACCCGAAAAATAACGTGGTATTGAAAATAAGCATATTTCATTGGTTTTTAGTGTTTTTCAATGAACTCCAGTGTCGGCGCTAATGAATATAAAAGCATAATAATTCTCAGATACAAATTAGACATGTCGGAGAAAAATACAAAATTAAAATTGGCTCAATCTGGCAACTCGTTATGAAAAAATCGTTACTTGAAATTTTGAAATTTTGAAAATTTGCATATTTCAGGCTACAATTTGGTCATGTTTGTTAGCAGATACAAACTTGAAAATTACAGAGTACTTACTCCCTACTTTTAACTTTAACACTTCAAGACCCGTTTAGTTATTTTCACTCCTCTCGGATTTACAGGGTTTTTAAAGAAAAGCCTTTTTGATTTTTTTTATGTATTTTTATACTTTCCTCAATTCTTATAATTTCAAGTAACGATGTTTTTAAAACGAGTTGCCAGATTGAGCCAATTTTAATTTTGTATTTTTCTCCGACATGTCTAATTTGTAACTGAGAATTATTATGCTTTTATATTCATTAGCGCCGACACTGGAGTTCATTGAAAAACACTAAAAACCAATGAAATATGCTTATTTTCAATACCACGGTATTTTTCGGGTGTATAAATTAAGTCAAATTTTATATTTTTGATAGAAACTATAATCCTTCAGCTTTAAATCGATGCCATCATCATGTAGATATCTCTAGCAGAAAAAATTTGACAGCTCAAACCACTACGCACAAAAACAAGAATTTTTAGTTTTTCTATTTTGCGTCCAGTTAGTTTGAGTAAAATTTAAGATATGCCAGCTTTGCCGATTTGGTGATTTCATACAGAATAACTCGTATGTATTGTTGACCGTTTGTGTTGTTGTCATAAGTTGATTGTTCGGCTTGGGGTAAAAAAATTTAAAATTAATACAATTTAAGTTTTATTTTTAATTTAATCAATTTATTTACTTTATTTAAATCTTGATACTTCGAACAACGGTCCGTTGTTCATCTTCAGTAGAGATATTTTTGTTTACATAAAAACCGCGAAAAAAATTGCTTTTAACGCACTGCTTAAGATCTAAACAAGGTTTAACTAAATATCAGTTCCAATTTTATTTTATAGTTGACAAATAAACATTGACACTATCCATTTCATACTTAGTGGTCCGAATACAATAAAATTTGGCACAAGCATAAGTGACGTAACATCGAGCTTAAGTTTTGATTTTGAAACTTCCAAACCCCTCGACGAGGCAATATGACACCTCAAATTAAGGAACTTTTTACATATACAATTTTGAGTCCTCAATATTTTTTTGTTTGAGTGCCTTATTTCATGCTTTTGAATGCAATCACAAAAAATGAGTACATTGTTGTCAACTCACATCATTTCAATAAAGCAACAATCGACAGAATTGAGAAAAGTGAGTGTAACGAAAACCATGCATTGCATTGCTTGTCTAGTGTTAACCTCACTTAACACTCACTTAACACTCACGAAAACAACGAATACACAACGATTGGTATGAATGGTCTCAATGTAAAATGAATAAAACGTTAACAAATTTGTTTTGTGTATTAAGAAAATTAAAAAATTTTATACATATTTCATGTTAATAAAATTAAACAAAAATTTATACATATCTCATGTTTAATAAAACTAAAAAAAATTATTATTGTGAAGGCGTTATTATTATTGCTACAGGTCAACGAATACTACGCGAATGTTGTGATTGATTTCATGTTATTCATGTGTCATCATTTCATTTCATTGCTCGACATGTAACGGCATTATAAAAATGAATGTTAAAAAGGCATTCAACAAAAAAAATAAATGGAATAAACAGCAACAGCATAAGCTGTTGTTGTTGTTGAATGAAAGCAATGCAAAAGCAATGAATATGAATATGAATGGACAACAAAAACGAATGGTCTCATTCTGTTCTCTGTTAGAGACTAACAAGAAAACAAGCTTACATGTGTGAGTTATCTCTACACTCAGGGAACTTCTGCTGTAAATATTTGTAGTTGTTTAAGTTTTAATAAAGTACCTTTATTTTTAAGTGAAAAACTGTCATTTGTAGAAGAAATTTCAGTTTAGACTACAATTGCAGTTCATTTAAAAAAAAAAACAAACCACATCAAATTACTGTATTATGTATTATGATTTTACATTCATTTTATACAGTAGTTTTTTTTTTATTTAAAAAAATAAAACAAATAAATATTTGTTTATTTTTACTACATATGTGGTAAATTTTTAATGTAATTGTGGTTCATTTTTTGGACATTACAAAACCAATGACAATGTTAGTTAAATTTACTGAAATGTAAGTTTTCCTTTCTTCAAGTGAATTTTCATTTGTTTTTACCTACATAGTATTCTATATGTATTAGTTCCTGAGATATTCCCATTTGAAAATATGAAAAACCAAATTTGGTCCTACACAGGTTCAGCTTTTTGGTAATAGTGGGACAAAATCGGGACCAATTTATTTTTAAAAATATTGGTTATTTAACTAAATAAATTCTTGATTAAATAAAAAAAAATGCATTATCTTGTTCCACTCAAAAACTACATTCGTTTAAAGTAGGAATTAAAAAAAATCAAATTTTTGCAATATTTCCCCAAAAAGAACCAAAAGACTTTTACCTCCAGATACGAGTAAATATTTTCTTTTTGAACATACAAAGTATGCATACTATTCTGAAAGGTCTCTTTATACAAAAGCGAGTTGTGTTAAAACATTTTATGTCATAAATTCGGACATTGCTTTCTTAAAAGAAATTGTTACCTTCCTATTAGGTTTCCCAAGTTCTCGTTGTACCATGAGTGCTATGCTAATTGGGTCGCCCATGCCTGCACTAAATTGCATTGCAATCGGACTACAAAGTAAGAAACGGCCGAATTATTTCCTAAAATTTTGTGACATATCCCTTGTATGTACATATATAACTACACGATAAAAAAAAAAATATTAATCTACTGTCATATATGGAATCTTATATACTTGCATCTTACATCATTTATTGCCATACATAATTATTAACTTAAAAAATTATCAACAAAAATATGTTCTATAAGACAGTATATATAATAATATCTTAATTTATATACTCATGTAATAAAAATATTTTGTGAATTTTCGTATTGTACAAAGTTATATCCGAAAAATGGGAATATCTAATTGTATCTTATTAGATGTAATCTGATACAATTAGTTATTATTCAATACAATTGGATCTAATTTGATAAAATTAGATATAGTTTGATACAATTGTACCCGAATTTTGTCCTCATACAAATGTATTAAATTATATTTAATATGATAAATTTACAGCCAATTAGATATAATTACACACAATATATGCAAGCACATGTAACATATGCAATCATACATAGATCGATATGTAATTATATATTTTTACATATTGCACTATATGAATTGTAATATAAAAAAGATATAATTATATATTTGAGATATAATTTTATAAGATGTTATATGTGTATATATATTGCAATATATCATTATAAATAACTGTATAAAGTAATATATAACTATATCAAAACTTCTTTACTGGGGTAGCTCATATTGCAGCATATATGATTACGTATTATGTTCTAAATGGAAGTGTTTTGTATATGACAATATTTCTATCATATATAATTTTATAAAGGTCAATTTGCAAAAATATATCGTTATATATATTATGTTATGACACCATATATAATCACATATTATATTATATTGAAGGATGAAAAACATAAGACCATAAATACTTATTTTACTCGGATACTTATTGATTTTTTGAAAGCTGGAAAGTAATGACATTTTAAGCAAGCAAGTCATTTATGTTTTTATCCATCAAGCAATATGTCGAGGTAGCTCAGATGGTAGAGCGGTTGACTGACAACCTGGAGAATCGGGTTCGAACACCGTGTGGCTATGTTTTATTTAAAAAAAAAATTTCAATACCAAATATATATTTTAATTCAATTTAGTTTTTTTTATTATTTATTTTTAGACTCTAAACATAGGCTGATTTGACCCAAAATCAACAGCTTATGTCCTTGGATTAATATAAGTCAGTGCGCTTAATTTTGATATCAATATTGCCTGTATAGTAAGTTAGGTTTGACATTTTTTTTAAATATTTTAAAACAAGGTTAAAAAGCTCTTCGGAAAAAAGCCAAACAATTAGAAATATTAGAAAGCTCAGACACATCCTCGATTAATTTAATAAAGAATTATAGTTGGATTAAGCTAAAAAAATGCGTATATTATTTTTTTAGCTTAATCCAACTATAATTCTTTAACAAAACGTCAGTTTTTATGCACTCAGGGAACTTCTGCTTTAAAAATATGTAGTTGTTTGGGTTGTAATACAGTTTCATTATTTTTAATGTAAATGTAAGTCATTTGTAGAACAAATAACATTTTTAACTAACCTTGTAGTTCATTTAAAAAAACAACTCACATCAAATGACTGTTTTATGATTTTACATTCATTTTTTTCAGTTGTTTTTTGTTATTTAAAAAAATAAAAAAAATTAAATGTTTGTTTATTTTTACTACAATTGTTAGTCATTTTTTGAACATTAAAAAACAAATGACAATGTTAGTTGAATTTAATGAAATGTAAGTCATCCTTTTTTTAAATGAAATTTCATTTGTTTTTGACTACAATTGCTGTCGTCTTTACCAACATAATTTCCTAAGTGTATTACTTAAAACACATTTTTTGAAATAACAAAAATACTTGAAAGTTATTGAATATGTTTCTTATACCAGTTAATGTGTCCTCAAAAGCTCTTTCATTTGGTAACCCATTTATCTAAAATGTATTTCATTGAAACAATTCGAAATAAACCGAACAAATTTGGTAGTTTTTGACATCTCTTTTTAACCTTTAAACTTGAGATTGTACATAAACAAATTCCGTGTCCCTTATTTTTGTTTTCTGTCTCACATATCTGAATTTTATTAAGATCGGAAAGAACCCATCGGAAGACTCTATTTTTAGACTCATTACTGTTAGACTTCTAGTTAGTACATATATAACTACTTATTTTTTATTTTTTGTAAATTGAAAAGTAATGACGTTTTGTGCATGCAAGTCATTTATCTTTTTGTCTATCAAGTATAAAATGCAAGGTAGCTCAGATGGTAAAGCGGTTGACTTACAGCCGGAGAACCGGGTTCGAGTCCCGTGCGGGTATTTTACAAAAATGTTTAAATTTCTTTATTAAATTTAGTTTTTTTTACTTGTAAGCATATAGGTAACCACATATTTTTAATTTTTTGTAAGGCATTTAGTAATGATACGTCATTATCTTGAGCGACATATTATTTTACATAAGCACAATTTTGAGTACTTGCCATTACCAAATATGTACTTATACATTAGGGGTGTCGATTTGTAGGGAGTCAAAAAAATCGCTCAACGTACAAGGAAAATCGTATTCTAGGGATCAAAATAAAAAACTTTGCCGAAGGAACCATACCTCTAAAACGAATTCTGATGTCCCAAATTTAGACCCATAGGGTCTATATTGATATTTCAGAAAGTAGGTGGAATCTCTCCAAGATTATGGGAGCTACTTCTTCTCCGGGAGACGCATAAATCATCATTCTTGGTGCTCGTTAAGGGGTTAAAATTGAAGTTGAAAGAGGGCCTTTTTAGACGGACAAAATCTCGGGATTGAGATGTTTCAGAAAGTAGAAGGAGACTTTCCAAGATTAGGGTCTCTATTTCTTCTCCGGAAGACGCTCTAGCAGATGAATGAATAAAATTTATTCGATTGGGTTGGACTCGATTGGGGCACTCTAAATGGGTCAAAGTGGGATTGTTCACAATTTGTCCCTACGGGTCAAAAGTCGGGACATCAAAACTCATTTTAGAGGTCTGGTTCCTTCGGCAAAGTTTCTTATTTTGATCCCTAAAATACGATTTTCCTTGTACGTTGAGCGATTTTCAAATCGACCCGCCCTATTATACATATAAGCACTTATATGGTAATGCTTTTCGACACTGGGTTATTAATAATTATGTAGTGTATATAAAATCCGTCATAGTCTCACGTGTTTCACCAAAAACAAATCTCTTTCCAAATTTTGATACTGTTAAGTTGTGTTTCGTCATAGATCTGTCTGTCTGATTGTTTTGACTAGAAATGTCATAAAACTTTTGCTATTGTTATATGAATGTTTCAATTCACAAAGTCACATGTTTTTTTTTTAAGTATTCGTTCATTGCATTTATATGTTTAACACATGTACGCTCGAGTTTAAAATATAATAAAACCACATAAATTTGTACACGTACTGTACCCAGCAAAAAAAGAGATTCCTTAAAGTTATATATGTGAATGCCCCGCTCTAATAAGGGTAAATAATCCATTTTCAGAACTTTGCAGGAGAAGAGAAAAAAGTGGGAAAATTTTATAAAATCATATTTTTATAGTTTTTGATCACAATACAATAACTCAAGTCTAATTGTATCCGTGTATAAAATTTATTTTAAATATTGTATATGCATGTGTTTGAATTTTAGATATAAATGTATTTTTTCTGGTTTTTCAATCTTTTTTATTGATTTTTAAACATTTAAATAAATTATTTGCGATTAAACTATATTGTTAAATCATGTGCAATGTATAAAAAATATTTCACTGATTCAATTTAGTAAGTTTTGCAATCCGAAAAATTCAACTTTTCGAAGAATTCATGGTCAAAATCCTATGAAAAATGTATGCAAAATCGCGTTAGCCAAAAGTTGTCGCTTTTACCCATATTTGAGCGAGGAATTCATTTGTTAATTCCGAGAATTTCTCTAGTGGATTCTATTGAATTTGTATCACACTCTACTTAAAATATAGAATTATACACCCATAGAAGCTACTAAAAATTAGTTAAAAATGTCGGTGCGGAAAAAACTGCTAAAATTAGCTGATTTTTTTTTTCTAAATATGGATAAAATAAGAACAGCAAAAATAAATCTGTGAACTTTACAAAATTTAAGTAATTAATTCCTTACAGACTATGATTAAATCAAAAATTTAATATAAATAAATATAATATAATATCTTCAATATAATATTGCTTAAGTACTTAAAAACTATATTAAGAAACAGCTTAAATTTATCCTTGGACGTGGAAAACTCTATATAAGATTTGCGTTCATGATTCTGTTGCAGACTTAAATTGATTTCAGTTAAATAAATAAACGTACGAGTTAGCGTACTATTAAGAGCATATTCAGTGCGATGCAGTGTCACAATAAAAATATCAATGAATCTTAAACTTCTAGGAGGGACATAAAATGGAATAAGAGACAGCAAATCAAGACAGTCAGTTATACCATTTACTATATCAAAGACAAGTAACGCCGACTTGTATAATCTACGATATTCTAAAGTCTGCAAACTTAATAATAGGCATTTCGATTTATAAGAAGGAATGGGATCAACAAAGATAAGTGACCTTAAAGCGAATTTATTGAAAATTCTTTGTACTCTCTCAACGCGAGTGACATTAGTATTTTTATAGGGATTCCAAATAACTGCAAATATTTGAGATGACTTTTATGTAATTTTAGCTAGAATTAGCAAAAACTTTTACTAAATATTTTTAAACTAAAAATATCAAACGAAAACTGAAATATTAACAAAATGTTTTACTATATTTATACTAAATTTTGTAGAATTCAAATAACAGAATATTTTTGTTCTAAAATTACAAGAAATTTTTGCTAAAATATTGTGGATTTCTGATTTTTTTTTTTTTTTTTTTTTAATTCAATTCAATTTTATTCATTCACTCGCATTAAAACCAAATCAAAAAAAAAAAAAAAAATTTAAAAATTTAAATTTTTTTACGATTTGTTTTGTCTACTGATATTTTACAAATTTTTTGTTGATTTAGCAAAATTTATTTGTTATTTTTACTAAAATATACCTCTAAGAAAACTAAATATTTGTCAATTTCACAGATTTATTTTTGCAATTCTCATATTACCAATTCACTGATAGAATGTTCCTTCATAGTATATATGAATTGATTTCATTAAAATGGATGCATTGGTTTAATGAACAATTTCATTAATTGAATGAAAATTCATTAATTTTGTTAATATATTCATTAAAGTTTTTATGATTTTTTCATCATTTTATAAAAATAAAATCATTAAAACAATGATAATTTTTCGTAATTTTTTTCAGTAAAAATTTTAACAAAAAAGTTGTTCAGAGTAATTATGTGATTTTTGTAAATTTCGTACCTTTCGGGTTCAAAAAAAATATCGCTAAAGTTAAACGCCTTATATTACAAATGACATACATATTTTTGTTAAACAGAATTAACCAAACCTCTAAAATAAATTGCTTTGAGGCGGTCTCAAATCATTTCCTGTATAAAGTGTGGATGTGAAATGACAACACAATTCTAAAAAAGATTCTTAAGTTTACAGTGCTTTTGTAAAAACTCAAGAGATTGTTTTATTTTTTTTTTTATTAAAAAAAATAGCTTGTCGCTAATACCTCAACCTCTTAAAACAGTGTATTATAAAGTAATAAATTTTAGTTTTGTAATAGAAAGTAATGAAATATTTCATACAAATTATGAATTTATGTTACAATTAATGAAAAAAATTTCATATGTTTTATAAAATTTTTATTTGGTCAATAAAACCATTCTTTAAAACGTGTTTCATTGATTCAATAAAATACTTCTTTAGAAACTTTTGTATGAAATAATTCAATGTATTAATGAAGGAATTCATCAATACTACGCCCAAATTTCTATCAGTGTATTTAGCAAAAACTCTGCTTATTTCACTATTTTTTTGCAACGTTATTTTAAACAAACTTTTAGTAGGTTTTTCTGCTAGCTTTATTTCTATGAATGTAGATTTTAATTTAAGTTCATATCCATGAAGTTTAACCCAAATTTGTCAAAGAGAGAATTTTAAAAATTCTAAACGTTTTTTTTTTTTTTTTTTTTAAAAAAAAGAGAGACAACACTCAGGAAATACTTCCTATATTTAGTGTGTTGCTTTCTTTGGAAAGGGATAGAATAGATATGAAAGGTGGGGAAAGATGAAGGGCTTCAGACATGGCAACACTGTAATTGCCCGAGATGATAAGTCTTAGAACAGTTGTTGCTCGCCACCTGATGGAGAGTTGGCGAACTTATTGAAGCTTTTTGGTTCATAGCCCTGATGGCCTTTTGAGAATTATTTCTCAACAAAGAAGTAAAAAAATGTCACAAGTGGTTTTTCTATTTTATTAAACTCTTTTTTTTTGCTGGGTATACTTACAGATATAAACATTGTTCGTATTAACATGTATGTATGTATATTAGGGGCGTGCTTATTTGGAAATATCGAATTTTTATAAATCGCCCCACAGATTCTGGTTCATATTTTCGGTTTTCCAATTGCAAACCGATTTGGCAAATCGGTTCACATTTGCCAAAGTAACAAGCACTTAAAGATTTTCTATAGGCGAGGTGGTCAAGTTTGGTGTCATAGTAAGCACTCTGTGTATGCACAGGGTGTCTCAAATGAAAGTATTTTAAAAGCCTAGGTGATCGTCGATTCGACTAAGAAGTTCGTCTAAATACTGAAAGAAAAAATTTATTTTAATTTTGATCTCTTTAAATTATTAAATATTATGTAGTGTAAAGTGGGGGAAGTTGGAAATGGGGTGAACCATGTTTTTACATTAAAAAGAAAACACTTTCAATGTGTTATTTATTATATTATCTAGTTTTTAATTTCAGTTTTAATTTATTTCGTGTTTTTATATTGCTTTTTGAGAATAACTGGAAAAAATATATTAAAAAAGTATAAAGAGCGCTTTTGTTTTCCCATCAAAAATATTAAAAATTTCGACGTTTTTTTAGTTCAATTATTTAATTGAAATATTTCAAATTTTCGTTTTTTATTTATCTTTTGCAATACTACCGCATTTTGCAAACAATTAAACTTACTATATTGATGGTTAATTAATTAAAAATTGTATTGTTTGGATAACGTAGGACCCATTTAAGCAATTAAGTAATTTAAGCAATATTAAAATGATTTTATGTAGTTAGAGCGAAGGAAAGTACCCACGTAGAAATTTTCAACCGTACCAAAAAAATAGTACCGGCAAACCTCTGCAATTTTTGTAAAACCTACCGTGCTAAAAAGTACCAAAGGTACATATAAGTAATATTGTACTAGGATAACACTATTTTGTTTGCAAATCAAGTGTTTTTCCTGTACCAAACTCAAAACTCGTTGCCTATATTGTTTTTATCAATATAAAAACCACTTAGAAGCATTTTTCTTTTATATTTCACACATTTAAATACGATGTATAAATCGTAAGGAAAACTGTATTGCTGATTTTTAAATGTCTTATTATACATATTTCTCAAAATTAAATAAATTTAATTGTGAAAGGCGTGGTAGAGAAGAATGAGTGTATTTTCTAAAAATCATAACTACATTTTAAATTTTTTCTGAATCAGACTGCGCAGTTTCTGGTATTGAACCTTCGTCACTGACCCTGTGTTTTTGAATTTTTGAATAATGTAATATTTGTTATGTTTTTATTTGTTCGATTGCGTCTATATGAAATTTTCTGTGCAATCACTGACCGTGGTATAGATAAACTGATTTCTAATACCACATGCACTCGCACTGCACGTTAGACAGAGCGCTTTAGCCCTCTGAGCTATCGTCAGGTCTCAGAAGTACAACTCCAACAACACAACAGTTCTATTTTTAGAAACTTACCTCACTCTAATGTCCACTGTTTTCCCATATGTTGTAAGTGGTGCCATATCTATGATATATTCTTTGTATATTCGATAGATGGCGCTTACGTAGTTAGGGAAGAATTGCCAGAGAGCAAAGTTTGATTTTTGTTTGAGTTTGAATTTTAACGTCTTTTTCAGACAATTGCAATTAATTTAAGCTATTTTAAAAGCACCATTTTTTTTTTTGAATTACCAACGTTATGCTAATGGTGGCAAGTCCTTCAAACTAACGGTTGGCCACTGTTATCAATGGGGGTAACAGGAAAATACTGTCAATATTGTTAATCCCACGTTCTACGAACGCTTTGTCGTCAACGCTTTGCCAACACTGTGCCGATTGTATTTTTCTGCCTGGGTAGTTATCTCTTTACATTTTCGCACAACTAACTGCCTTTTATACCCTACACCACACTGCGAAACAGGGTGCATTGGATTCGAGCTGATTTTTGCAACTCACAAAATACTGGACCTAGGCTCACCTTCAACTATACCAATCCATGTAGAATCAGTTTCTTAGTTGATTTATGATTAGTATTTCCAATTCAGTTAATAGATTAACCGATATCTCTTTTTCGGTTAATGTCTAAACAAGTAATGCAAAGCTCAAATACTTATTCAAACCGAGTAATCGGTTAAAATAGGTCGATTAAGCGGTTAAATTTTTTTTATATGCAAACACTTTAAAATTTGTCCATACTAATAAGAACGCCTCTAATGTATACGTGTACTTGTCATTTACTTCCTTTAGAATTGTTACTAGATATCTCTCTGTTTGTGTGTGTTGTTACTGGTGTTAGTGTATGTGATAGATTGTTTAAACAATGCATACATTTTTGCTTGCATACATTTTTGTTGCCATACACAGTGGCGTACCCTGAAATAAAACGTTGTCAAAACGTTTGTTTATGATAGTACAAAAAAAAAAACATTTTTAAAGCCTTGGTTGTCAATGGTTTGCAAAAAGTACTTTAGGAGTACTTCTTTTACAAAGTATACATCTGATTATTTAAAAAACTCTGTCAAAATGCATTCAAAATGTTTTAAAAAAGTGCTTTCCCTGCACTTTTTTTAAAAGATGAATAAAATAAATACAACTAATTAGTTTGTCAAGAAAACAAAATGTTAATTGAAAAATGAAAAATGAAACAAAAGAAATATTTTTCTTGTGTAATATTTCGATTCATTCTTAACCTTGAATAAAACACTTCTTATATTTAAATATATAAGTTTTAATTTTATTTTTTAATAATTTTAAAATAAATTTGAATTCAAATTTAATAAAATATTGGGGGGACTCATTATACGCTTTGTATTTGGTGTATAAGTACACAAAGCGCATTTAAAGGTGCGAAAAATAAAATTGTTTGCCGCAGTTTTATATAAAATTTATTATTTTATTATGAACATTCAAAGTATTTTTTTTCTCATTTTTAACATTTTTTGAAACATTGAAATAAAAGTACAAAACAAATTGTAAAAAAAACTTTCCCGGGTTGGCATAACCTTTATGGCACTAATGTTACACACTGAGAAATGAAGTACCAACCGAATTGGGAAGTGTATATTAATGGTAATAACTTATAAATTCAATGAGTACAACGTTATTTATATTAGATTTATTAATATTATGGGGCTGACAATTAAAAATCAGCTGAATTAACCCAACTTTGTTGCGAAATCTCTTTTACCAATCGACTAAAATTTGAATTGTAGTACCCAGTTCGTAATACTCAGCTGGCAAAAAGCTAAATTATTCTTTGTGTATATTAAAATACGATGCTTACACTATATACGATATTACATGAATCCGGCTATTTTTTTTTTTTTTTTTTTTTGAGAAAAAATGTATTGCTGTAAAACCATTTTAAAAAACTATTCTCACATATCGTCGGCTTGTCTGCAAGTAGTTTGCTTGTCTGCAAGAAGTTTGTTGTTAGTTATGTTTGTTTTTCAGGATATTTTGTTTAAGATAATTTATTGACATCATATGCCTAAATGATTCACGACGATGTTTTCAAAGCGCTTTAAACTTGTGAATTGAGATGTTCTGAAAACGCTTGAACCACCTTGTGAAGTGTTTTTAAAACGCTTTTATTGTTGCATTTTTCTACCAGGGAATATTAAAAAACAAAATTTAAACTCTTTTTCATAAAATTTTATAGTTTCATAAAGAAAGTTCATTTAATTTCAAAAAGGATCTCTTCATTAATTTAATGAAACTTTTCTTTAGAGCTATGAAATTAATTCAAAGTGTCAATTTGTGATTTTTTTTTCCATAAAATTTCATAATTTCATTAATTTTCATACATTTCAGACTTTAGTTTTAAGATTGATTTCTCAAGTGTTTCACATATTTTTAAAAGTGGTTTAATATTTAATGTAGCGTTTTATTAATTTCGGACTTCAATTAAATTGTTGAAAAAAATCATGTAAACCGGTTCATTGGCTTAGTTCCAATTCATTTTTTAAATCTATCAAGAAGAGTTTTATTGATTCAAGTTTTATTAAATCACTGATGACGCGTGTCCATAAAAAGAGGCAGAAACTAGTCTAGTCTGATTTAAAAATTAATAGTGTTTATAATTTTTAGAGAAAAACGTTTATTCTTCTTCTTAACCTCAACCTTTCTAAATTAAATTTGTCAAATGCTATGAATTAAAAATTTATTGCGACTGTGTATGAGACGTTAAAATAACACTGTACTAAAATACATTATAAAATTTTGCCCTGTGGCGATGTTTCAACTTAAACGCAAAAGTTGTCAACACTGAACGTAAAAACCATAGACGGAGGAGATTACAAAAATAAACAAAAATCTAAAAATAGAATATTTGTGTTTGTTAGTGTTAGTGTTGCTCACTTCTAAATATAATATACAATAACAGTAAAGCTAATAGGAAAGAAAACTGCAATTTACATTCGAGGCCATACTTGGGTGTGATCATTAATGGTCATGACTTGGTATTGTGACGTTTGTAATGTAAGAAGCAGCTCACGTATGATTCTTACAACCGCAGGCTGTTGAAAACTGTATCATATAAAGACAATCTGACAATTATAAGACTCAAATAATAATACAAGTTTAATGGAAAATCACTGATGAGGCCTGTCCATAAAAATGCAGAAACCATTCTAGTCTGAAAAACGTTTATTCTTCTTCTTAACCTCAACCTTTCTAAAAGAAACTTCTTAATATTAAAACATTTTATGAAAATGTTTCATAACTTCTTTAGTTATTCATTGTCGGAATGATTCATTAGTTTTATGAAGATTTTCATGAATTCTACAAATATTTTATAAACATTGACTTCAATGAAACCTGTTTCATAGATTCTATGAAAAGTTTCAAAGCAGACATGGGAGGCGTCAATTACATTTCAAAATCATTTACATACGAAATTTGACACATAATTAATAATTTCACACCTACGCTCACACTTGTTGTCTTAAACGCTTGCTTGGAAAATTTTAAATTTTGTCAATTCCAGACATGGGACATAATACCAATATTTGTGTATTTAATTACCGGCCAATTACATTTGTACGTTTAATTATATGTAATTGGGTGTAATTGAGTAATTGCCCTGTAATTAAATACACAGATATTGGTACTAATCCTCATATTTGGTATTAAACATTTAACAAATTTTCTAAGGAACCCTTTAAGACTACACGTGGTCTGAAATTATTAATGATTGTGAAATGTAATTGACGCCGCCCATGTCTGTTTCAAAGGACGATATCCAGTGACAATTTTTATTAAAGCTATGAAGATATGCATCGCTGAAATGAAGATACTTCTCTCAGTGTACTAAAAACATTAAAAACTTTTAAAACAAAAAAGTTTCGAGATACTTTAAATAAAATATTACATTTCTGCAATTTTTTGTACAAAATACATGTTGGCACCCCTCTCCCGAAACAAAATCCTGGGTACGCCCCTGTCCATACACATGTAACAACAATTGTGTGAATAAGAATGCTTTACAGGTATTACACACTTGAGGCGTTGTCTTATTGTTTTTTAATGTTGAAATACGATTGATATATCCGTTTGATAATATTCATAGACAGACAGTAGATATTTTGTATGAACAAAAGTTATGAAAAACATGAATGCAAGTCGAATTCTTTTCATATTTTGCGATAAGTTTTGTTTTCTATGCAGTTGGATATTTAAATGTCACAGTCGGTTTCATTGTTATTGTATTGAATTGTAAATAGAGTTAGCCTTGAATTTTGAAAAGTTTATGTTTTTACTTCAAATAGCTGATAATTTAAAGCATTATTCTTTTAATAAAGCTTTAAAAGTTTTATGTTTTTTAATTTTAGAAATATGCTTGGAAAATTAAAATCCATTATGATTTCTGGAGAAATTAGTTAATATAATTAGAGAGAAATTTCTTGGATGAGTTTTAATGAAATTTTTTACAAAACTAATAAAATGAATGAAAATTTCTTAATCTCTATGGAAAAGCTTCATAAATTCTATGAAACTGTTTTTAATAAAACTTTTTAATTAGGCGTATGAAATTTTTTTTTTTTTGTTAAAATTGTATAAAAAACTTCATTAATTTATGTAAAGTTTCAATAGACGAATTCCAGTGACATTTCATAGATCTAACGCAAAACTTCATTGACATCAAGCAAGAAAATCATTGCTTTTCTCAGTGTAATTTAAACTTTCATTGGCAAGATTTTCTTTAAAAAAAAAACTGCATTTTACCTTTTAAGAATGAGCTAAGCCATGATAGTCTACATGGCTTACATAAGTCTTAAAATGTTTTCTTATTCCGTTAACCAAAACTTTGCACTTAATATTTTAGATTAATTTAAAACTTAGCCAAAACCTCTTTACACAAATTCAATGTAATTAAAAGTCTATAAAAAAAGTATATTAAAACTAAAACCTAGATAAAAGACAACAAAGTTTAAATATGTTAAAAACTTTTTCTTTCTGTTTCTGAAAACCATAACATAACCCTGTTAAATACCTGACTGACCATAAAATCCTGACAAATGCAATGCAACATACAACGCAATTTACATGATGTATCACAAGCATTGCTACTGCAATAGCACCAACAACACAAAACACTCTGGTTGCATTGCAATGCAATTACTTTGACAAATTATTAACCAAACAGGGAGGGTAAATATTTTTTTTTAAAGGGCCAAATTATTTTATATCTTGAAATTATTTTCGTTAGTTTTCGTATTAGCAGACAATTGAAAGGTATTTCCACACAGAGCTTTCGAAACATAAAGGTTTGTTACTACAATTAATTTAAATTAAAAATTCACCAAAAAAGATTTTCCCACTTAGGAGTTATTTTTCTACTTTCTTTAAGTACTTTTTAATTTCCTCAAGAAAAAGGCGTGGTTCCTAGCGGAGGAGGGGATGAGGATAATATATTCCTCACACCCCACCAAACCAAAAAAGTGAAAAATATAATGCGACAAAAAATAACTTTAAAATAACAGGGTTTGTAATTTTAAATCGTGGTTAAACTAAAAAGGTGTGCGCTTACTCTCATACACAGAGAGAATTCCTTGGACGAGTTTTAATGAATTTTTTCACTAAACTAATGAAGTTTCCTTCATTTTTTATTAGTAGCAAGAAATTTTTAATAAATACTATGAATTTATTTATAAAGTTTTATGAAAAATTGCATTAATTTAATGAAAAGTTTCAATGGACGAGTTCCTGTGTTAAATTATAAAGGGTCCGCCAAATAACTTTTTTTTTTTTTTGAACTCCTGAACCAATTGGACTTTGTATGGCGTCATACCAAGGTCTTTATGCAAAATTCGTCTCAATGATGTCTCCTAAATGTTCAATTGTTGAGAAAGACGGTGAATTGATGTTGATGGCGCTTCACGCACACTTTCTGCCACAGCAGCAATATTCTCGGGTGTACGCACTGTTTTTGGCTTTTCACGCTTTGGTTTATCGATGAGGATGCCAGTTTCTTTCACTTTTTTGCACAAGATAACGAACATACGGACCATATTCGTTCAGCGGAAGTATAAAACTAATTATCTGTCAAATCATACATGAGCTAAGTGTTACCATTCACGAAATAAGCACTAGTTGAAAAAAAAAACGTTAGATGGCGGACCCTTTAGATCTAATTTAAAATTTTTTTGATATCATTCCGATAATTCTCTCAGTGTATATTGCCTGCAGTTATAGAGATTTGAATTTGGAAAATTCTGAATATTTACATTTAAGTTCATCAAAATAACACTTTCATAGAATTTGTCTTCGTAGATTTAAATGAAAAATTTCATTATATCCAAGAAATTTCTTTAATATTAAAAAATTTTTCATAAACTTTTTTTTAAAAAATTCTATAGTTTCATAAAAAAAAATCATTCGATTTCATAAATTGTGTCTTCATAAATTTAACGAAAATATTCTTTTGAACTATGAAATTATTTCAAAGATTTATTTTTTTTCTTTTTTCATAATTTTATTAATTGTCATACATTTCAAACTTTAGTTTGAAGGTTTAATCCTCAAGTGTTCAACATATTTTATAAAGTTCTTTATTTTTTCACTGTAGCCTTTTATTAATTTTGGACTTCTATTAAATTGTTTAAAAAATCATATGAAACAGTTCATTGTCTTAGTTCCAAGCATTTTCAAGACATTCATGAAGAGTTATTTTAAAGCTAAAAAAAATATAAAATTTATGAATCGGAATGATTTTTTTTGATCTTTATGAAGATTTTCATTAATTCTACAAACATTTCATAAACATTGACTTTAATGAAACCTGTTTCATAGATTCTATGAAAAGTTTCAGTGGACAAGTTCCAGTGACAATTTTCATTAAAGCTATAAAGAAATTCTTTACTGAAGTGAAGATAAATCTATCAGTGTTTTTCCAATTAAAATTTGAATCTGACTAATCGTTAAATTTGCAGCTAAATTTCATTAATTGGGCCTTAAATGTTTTATTTTCATATTAAAAAATACTTATTTTATATAAAAATTTAATAAATTTAAGCTTTCTTATGATTAAAAACGATTCTAGTTTTTGTGAATTTGTATATTAATATTGGCTTTTCGGCAATACCGATATCGAATAAAATACCTTTGTCGTTACCAAAACCGACCCAAACAATATATCTTATTTAATTGTTAATAACACGTGCCTAGGGCATTTTCCTATCAAGCATCACGACGTTACTAAACTCTGAAGGACAAAAATATTATATTTATATAAAAACAATTTAGTTCTTACTTTGGCTAAAGTAATCTTTTTTACAGTTTTATTAGTTTTTTGTTTAAAAATATATACATCGATATTATTTTTATGTTATTTTTAATTATAACCTCCGTATATTTACAAAAATAAAGCAAATCAAACATATTAGCTAGGCTGATACTAGTATTTCGATCTGGCTAAAGATTTCATCAGAACCCGAAGTTTTAGAAAAGGCAGAACTTTAACAAAAACCCCCATAATAGGCAGAACTTTAACAAAAACCCTATTAATTATCAATTTCGATCCATTCGTGCATGCTTAGCTATCGAACACGTGGCTAGGGTATTTTCCTAACAAGCATCATGACGTTGCTAAGCTTTGAAGACCAAAAATGTTGTATTTATATAAAAAAAAATTGTTTCTACTTTGGCTCAAGTAATATTTTTTATAGTTTTATTAGTTTTTTGTTTTTATATACATCGAGATTATTTAAATGTTATTTCTAATTTGTAACGAGCTTTCAACCTAAGTATATTTACAAAAATAATACAAATCAAACATATTAGCTAGGCTGATACTAGTATTTCGATATGGCAAAAGATCTCATCAGAACCCGAAGTCTTAGAAAAGCTAGAGCCTCCATAATAGGCAGAACTTTAACAAAAAACCTATTAATCATCAATTTCGCTCCATTCTTGCATTCTTAGTTATCGAAGACATGGCTAGGGTATTTTCCTAACAAGCATCATGACGTTGCTAAGCTTTGAAGACCAAAAATGTTCTACTTATATATAAAAAAAATTTAGTTTTAGTTTTTATTATCTTTTTTGTTTTTATATACATCTTTTCTAAAACCGTTATATCATTGGGGCCAACCATAGATAGATCTGCCACTGAGTTAGTGGTACAACCCATAAAAACCTCTATACTTTATTTAAATTTTTATATCAAATGCCCATAAAAAGCTCAATTATAGTGTAAAAGTAGTCTATACATACAGACAAAAACACTCCTAAAAACACAATTAGATTAGTGGCATAAACATGCAGCTCGGTTATTTTGTGGCAAATTTAATTTCAGTCTATACAGTCTAAAGTATATGTTTCAAAATCTAAACAAAGTTGACAATAATGTTCAACATTTTTTATTTTATCTATTTTTTTTTTTTTGATACAACGATGTTTTTTTGCTTAACCAATTTTGTGGCAAATTTTAACAAACTTTTTCATTTTTATCATTGACAAAGTGATGTCTATGTAGAAGAGTTTTTGATCACTCGTGTCACTTGTATGAAATATGTATCAAAATTCAATAGAGTTTTGTTTGTGGATGTTTTTGTGAAATTTAAGCCTTTTTAATTGAATTTTGTTTAAACTAAAAAAAACAAATTTACAAACTTTTTTCACATGCATAAATAGACAAACACTTGTCTATTATAATTTCAACAGTATTTTTTTTTTTGTTTCATGCATAGACAACATGTACACTGAGAGAATTATCGTTACTTCGGTAATGAATTTTTTCGGTCATAAAGTTTTTCATAGAATCTATGAAACAGGTTTCATTAAAGTTAATGTTTATGAAATTTTTGTAGAATTAATGAAAATCTTCATAAAACAAAGTGTTTACAGAGTTTATGAAACAATTTCATAAATTTTTTTAATATAAAGAAGTTTCCTTGATTAATAAAACTCTTCATATATCTCTTGAAAAATGCATTGGAGCTAATCCAATGAACCGTTTCATATGATTTTTTAAACAATTTCATTAAAGTCCAAAACTAATAAAAGGCTACAATAAAATAATAAAGCACTTTATAAATATGTCAAACACTTGAGAAATTAATTTTAAAACTAAAGTTTGAAATGTATAAAAATTAATGAAATTTTAAAGCTTTATGAAAAAAAGAAAAATAAATAAATTTATGAAATAATTTCATAGCTCTAAAGAAAATTTTTATTAAATTTATGAAAAGATAATTCACAAAATCGAATGAATTTTTTTATGGAACTATCAAATTTTATGAAAAAATTTTGTGTAAAATTTTTTCGTAGTAAAAAAATTTCATGGATATAATGAAATTCTATATTGAATCTATGAAAAAAATTCTATGAAATTGTTTCATTAATATCATGAAGGATAATTCTTTCAGTGTTTGAAAATATTTATTATATGGACAGGAAAGTACAGGTAAAACGAATTATATTAGAGAGTTCAGTATAGAAATTTGTGTAAATTTTTGTAAAATATGATTATTATTAATTAAATATGTTAGTAGAGTGTCCCTTAAAAAGCGATTTGTCGAGTTTCGTTTATTACGCTCACCAGTTTTATTGCAAATGGTGCCATATGGAAGACATCGATTGTTTTTTTGGAAAACGTTAACCCTTGCCGACTTTCGGCCAAATTCGGTTTTTTTTTCACAAAAATTCAAATTTTGAAAAATTCAATTTTTCTTTTTATTTATTCATTTAATATAGTCAATAATATTGAGATATGTGATTCTGAATTCATCGGATATTCTTTTTATTTATTCATTTAATATACCCAATAATATTCAGATATGTAATTCTGACTTCATCGGCTATCATTAACCCACGTTAGCCTGAAATCAAAAACTACCCACGAATTTTATAAAAAAAATGCAAAAACGTGTTTTTTTTTAAATTAATTTCAAAGAATTTTTAAAATTCCAAACTTGAAGATGTCAATTTCTATTTTTATAATATAATAGTTGCAATTAAACAAAAAAATAAAAATTGAAAAAATGACAATTCATATGTGCTTATGAAGCGTCGGCTTTCCAGAACATTTTATTAAGATTTATTATATTTCTGTCAAAAGTTGAACACAAGTTGGTTTCATATACTTTTGCATAATATTTGCAAAAATATTAAATCAATTTAAATAGATTAAAATTGTATGTGATTTTATTATAAAGCTATTTAACCCTTGGCAGCCTGGGATCAAATAGGACCAAAGCAACTTAATTTTAATTATGATTACAATATTGGAAAGCCTCTGAATTGATGTTAAAAAAGTCGCTTAATAAAAACAATTAATAAGTTTAATTTGATCCACATAGGGTTAATGTTTTCATTTTGACCAAGAAAGACCCACTAGAAAATTTACAGAATAGTTTGTTTCAGATTATCATTCAATTTGGATATGTGATAAATGCAAATTCATTATTATAACAATCAGGGTTTAAACGGTGGGGTCGGAAATGACCCACTAGAAAATTTACCTATTCTGTAAATTTTCTAGTGGGTCATTTCAGATTATCATTCAATTTGGATATGTGATAAATGCAAATTCCTTATCGTAACAATCATACTTTTAAGGGTTTAAACGGTGGGGTCCAAAATGACCCCAGGAAAAACAAATAATAAAAATAAAAATTATGTTTTTTTCCGACCTTTAATTGTGCAATGAAAATGAAAATTATTCAAGTTCGAGGCCATACTCTATATTTCTTCATTAGGATATTGTCCTAACAAATAATCTATAGAGTTTTTGTTTTCAAATTTATTATTTGACCCTTTCAGGAATGTGTTGATAGATCTAATTTAGTACCAATTTTTTATAGTTTCTTTGAAATAAATGTTTAAAAAAACATAAACAAGGGAACTGGAGATATTTTTCACCCCAGCTTAACCCTTAAAGTAAGATTGGTACCACAAAGGATTGCGCTTGTTCGTTTGTTTAGTAACCTTTATCCGATAGAAGTCATTCTGTATATTTTATATTGGGTTCTTTTGATCAAAATTGAAAACACTAAACATATATGAAAATTGTTTGTGTCAACTAAAAGCATTATACTCTTGTAGTCATAATAGAAGTTAAGTGCTTTTGGGCCGATTTTGTCCCCAGGCCACTAACGGTTAGAGATTTTTTAATTAAAAGTAAAAATAATTATATTCTAGTAAAGTTTTAGTAAAGCTTTAGTAATATTTTTTGAAGATTAGACATACTTTGACGACAGCATTTAAATTTTTTTTAAATTTCGGACAAAATAATCAATTTTTATAAAATGTGCTGGAAAGGAGTCACTTCACACAAACAAGAAGTATACATTTTTCAATTTATTATTTATTTCTTTAATTGCAGCATTAATTGCAACATTAATATTACATAAATAGCAGTCAACATCTCAAACGTTGGCATTTCAAACCATCTTTAAAATTAATTTAAAAAAAAAAACATGTGTTAACATTATTGTAATTGTGCGCCCCGGTAGGCTAGTGGGTAGCGTGCTGGCTTATCAGTGCGGGGTTGTGGGTTCGATTCCCACCAGAGGCACTGGTCAGTTTTCGTTACAACGCCGAAGGCCATAGTTGCTAGTGCTAGGTTAGGGTAATAGTATATAATTTTTAATTATATGATTATTAATTAATACAAAAAAAAAAAAAAAAACATTATTGTCAAATCTTTGGATTTTTTTTATTTCGGGCAAAAGTGGGTTAGTGGTATCCGCTGCAGTCCGAATTCCATATCTGAATAACTTTGTGTATATTAAATGAATAAATGAAATGAATAATTAAATTTTTCAAAATTTAGAATTTTGAGAACTTTTTACAAAGATACAAACTTTTTCACATGGGCCATTTTCGGATTCGATTTCTTCCATTTGCAATACAACTGGGGTCATAATGACAAATCTATTTTTAAGAGACTCCCTCATATACAGTGTTTGTTATAACTAAACTCTACTGTTTATATTGTAAAATATGTTTTGAATATATGTACATATTTTTATGATTTAAACAAACACACGCATACACACACACACACACACATAAATGTCACTTTTACAAACAATTTAATTAGTAACTAATTTAAAACAAAATTTAATTAACTTTAATTTACTTTTGAGTGCTTTTTCGAACTAAAAAAAACACATACAGAGCAAAAAGGAAAAAACTTTATAAACTACAATGTATACTTATTAAATAAAAGCAAATCTACATATGCATACAATGTAAAATAACGTGACCAACAGGAGCTGTGATAAAAAAAAAATTGCTTAAAATGGGATTATGTTTCCGTCCTCAGACCTGATATTTTTTTACTAGTTTCACTCTGATGTTGGGGTAAACTTAGGGTTGCCAGATTCAAATTTGCAAAATGCTTGACATTCACCAAAAAATATCTAGATTTTGAAAAAAAAATCTTGACAACTAAAAACATAAATACGTTAAGAGCTGTATTTCAATTTAGTTGTTTGTTAATATATATATTTTTTTATAAAAAGAATCAAAAAATTTTATAAAAAACTAGCTGACCCGGCAAACGTTGCTTTGCCTTAAAATTTTAATTGTAATTAACTTTTTAAATCAAGACATTTTTTTTACGCAAATAAATAATTAAGAAAATAAATTCACATTAGTAAATCATTTTAAAATTTGTGGGCGTTGTGGTGTAATTGTGGGCGTTGTGGTGTAATGGTTAGCGCGTTGGGCTGTTACACAGATGGTCCCGTGTTCGATTCCCGGTGACGACAACATCAATTTAGAAAAAATAATATGTATGTGTTTTCTATCACTTATATGGATCGCCGCGCCCACCTTCGGTGTTCCCATAGCACTTAACCCCACCGAAGTAAAATAATGAATCAGGGCTATGAAACAAAAAGCTTCAATAAATTCGTCAACTTTACATCAGGTGGCGAACTTCAATAAATTCGGCAACTCTACATCAGGTGGCGAACAACAACTGTTCTAAGACTTATCATCTCGCGCAATTACAGTGTTGCCATGTTTGAAGCCCTTCATCTTTCACCACCTTTCATCTCTCCACTATCCCATTTCCAAAGAAAGCAACACATTAATTAATAGGAAGAATTTCCTGAGTGTTGCTTCTCTTTTAAAAAAAAAAAAAGTATATAAAATGAATAGCTGAAAACAACTGCCATAACAACTGCGATGTCACCCATCACCGGTGCATTGAAGCGCCGCTCATGCTCACCATTTTGCCACGCCCCTCCGGCCATAGACCGAAAATCAGACTACACAGTGTCACCCGCCTGAATATTCTGAAAATTCCCTGAAAATTTCATCAAAATCGGCATAGCCGTTTTGGAGTCCATACATTACATACATACACACATCCTGTTCTATATATATAGAAGATAGATAATCAGTGGGAATAATCCGATTCAGTATACAAAATTTTCAAATAAACTATATATCTAGCGTTTTTTGTTGGTCGAACATACTCGTTAATATCCATATATTTTCACGAATGTTTTTAATTACACTGTGCAACAAGAAATTCTATCCGTAACGCGACCAGCTGGAAATAAAACTAGACTATCAGGGTAGCAGCGCAGCGCGGCTTGCTGCAACAGGTTCCTGGAAGTCCAGGACCTATGGACATGCTAGGCTTCTTGATGGACTTCACCCACGTATGGGATTTGAGTCCGACTATGTTACTCCTAGATTGGATTTCTGCCGACCTTTTCGGGTTAGCTTTCCCTCCAGGCGGGAGTGGGATATGGGGGATCCAACATGTGGTTTTGACATCAGGGTATACACCGACGGCTCAAAGATGAGTTGTAGTGTAGGCTCCGGGGTCTTCTCGGGTGAGTGTAACTTGCGGTGTTCTTTCAGGCTACCTGATCATGCTACTGTTTTCCAGGCGGAAATTCTGGCTATCAGGGAAGCCTGCATACTCCTGTCTGAAAGGGGGGCTCGAGGGACTCGCCGATAGCCAAGCGGCTTTAATGTCCCTGAGCTCGTACGTCACATCCTCTGCTCTCGTTGGTCAGTGCAGGGAGGAACTGTCCGGGCTAAGCTGTCTATCCCAAGTTACTCTAGTTTGGGTCCCCTGCCACAGAGACCTCTACGGTAATGAAAGGGCAGACGAATTGGCAAGGGCAGACGAATTGGCAAGGGCAGGATCTGCCTTAAACGTCTCCAAATCGGTGTCAGTCGCTGCACCGCTGGGGACTGTTAAGGGGGAAATTTTCCGGCACTATCTTCGCAGGGCGGGGGATAGGTGGCATAATTTGGATACCTGTAGGACCGCGAGACTTACGTGGCCCAATTACGACCTAGGGCGTACAAACTCTCTCCTGAGCAGGAGCAGGAGGGATGTCTCGAGGCTGACGGCTGTTCTGACCGGTCACTGGCTGATTGGTAGGCATGGCATTAGACTTGGGATTGTACGCGGTTCGCATTGTCGCAGCTGCGGCATACCGGGTGAGGAGGAGACTGTGGAGCATCTTCTCTGCGATTGTCCGGCGCTGCAGAATTTTCGACTCCGGATCTTGGGTGACCATATACTGGACGACCTCTCGGTAATATCACGTGTGGGATTCGGTGATCTCATACGTTATATTAACCGAACGGGGTGGGTCTAGTACTCCGGATATTAGTTCCATACGGGTAGTGTGGTCTCTTCAAAACGGAGTCGCTTTTTGACTCTACTTGATGCTCACGAGTAGCGTGAGCTGCCACTTAAACCAACCAACCAAACCAGACTATCAGTCGACCAAAAATTCCAAAGGGTTTTGAAAATTTTACTCGTATTTAATTTTTATAGACTTATGTAATTTGGCTATTTTCAACTGTTTTTTCATTATGGGTAAAAATTAAAAGTTAAATAGATTTTGTAATGCAGACAAAAATATTGTTTTTTTTTTGTTAAGTTTTCGAATTCTAAAACATGTTTAATTTTTTTACAAAAAAAATGTTTGGAGAAAAAAATGCTGGCTGTTTCATACTTAAGGAATGCTAATGATGAAAATATAAAACACACCCAGACGAATGAGTGATATATAAATATTTCGTATAACGTTAATATTGCGTTAGTATTGAGTAGGCGACGAGCGGTAGTATTGCAACCCAAATTTTTTGTTGCATACTTTCGAGAAACATATAGAGAAAACATGATATTTAAGTTTTAATAAAAATGTTGCATTTTTTTAAACTTTCTGTTGCATACTTTAGGGGGACTGGAGAGGATGATTTATATTTATAATTTTTATAATTTATAAACAGAGAAGACAAAAAGTAGCAAAATTCATTGTATTTAAAAAATATTGAAAAAAGCAAAAAAAAAACAAAAACACAAAATTGTAAATAATTAAACATTTAATTTAACATTTTAAAAGAAAATTAAAAATTTTTTACGAAAAAATTGTTTAAAGCGCAAAATATCTGATAAAGACAATTTTAAAGTTGAAAAATTTTAAGAAAAAGCTATTTTTAAGCAAAAAAAAATTAAAAATTAAAAAATGGAAAAAAAAAGGAAATATGAATAAAAATGTCTAAAAATGTCAAGAAAAAAATATTTGTCTTCTCTGTTTATAAGGCCTTTTTTAATTCTATTATTTTTAACATTGCATTTTCCTTCATATAAAAATAAGTTTCACCTAAAATTCATTTTCGAAAATATATATGGCTTAGATATTAAGTTTTTGAATTTTCTTTTAACGTCTTTTCACAAACAAGCCCATATATGATCATTAGGGAAAGGAATTTCATTCTAATGCATTTTTACATCATTGGATGACGTTTGGCGTTGTTGTAGTATTCAATTGGTATTGTTGTGAATACGTATTCAAGTGATGCCAAAATTCATTAAATTATGGGATGATGGGGGTAAAATACATTTATATTATTTATATATTTTTTTTAAATATTTTTATTCGTTATTCGTTCGATTAATTAAAAAAAAAAAAATAATGGCTTGAACTTTAGGTCAAAATTTGTTTGATCGCTTAATCGAACAAAATATAAACGCGAATAAATGACAATCTTATGATTTACTAATGACTTTTAGTATTATCAAACAGCCTCAACCTCCAAGAAGTCCAAAGAATTTTCTAGTAGTAGTTTAATTTTTTTTATTTCTTAAAATTACAATTGCCAGGATTAAAAAAATAATGGAAATGCGTAGTCGAAATACCTAAACAGAGAGAATTTCTTGGGCGAGTTTTAAACAAATTTTTTCAGTAAACTAATGAAGTTTTCTTTACCATGTGAATGAAAAATGTCTTAAACTTTATGAATCAGCTTCATGGTATTAATGAATTTATTTTTAATGAAACTTTTCTATTAGTCGTATGAAATTTTTGGTAAATAATGTTAAATTTGTCATTAGCTTTTATGAAAAATTCTATCAATTTAATGAAAAGTTTCAATGGATGAATTCCAGTTACAATTTATAGATTAAATGCAAAAATTCATTAATATCATGCAGATAATTCTCTTAGTGTAAGACCACAATGCAATGATGAAAAACAAAATTAATTTTTTATATACAAACATTTTTACGAAAAAATAAACTCAAAATGATTGGCATATCCTACTTTCTTTTCATAACTTCAAAATTAAATTTTTTACTTGGAAAATCAATATAAGAAAATTTACAATTTTGAATTATCATTAAATTTAAAATAGCAAACTCACAATAAAAAACGTGCCTGATTCTTTATATTTTCAATATAAATTTTCTTTTGAAATCAAAATTTCTAAAAAAAAAATGTTTTTTTTAGTTTTGGCCACATCTTACCTCTGTGCAAATGTAAGGGCGGAACGTTTAAAGCAATTCAATTTTGCCGCCATTGAAAGTATATAAAATCAGTTGCGGGGATAATATTAAGAGCAAACATGTTTTGCATGTTTTATAAGTTGGTCACATTACTAAGTGCCTTTAATTTATAAACCATTCCTTTTACCCCTTAAATTCAATATCTCCTAAAACACAAAGTTTCCTTATGTTTGAAATTTGTGCCTTAAGTTTATTCCAAAAATTAACAATGACCATCAAAGCACAATATCTTATAAATTCTCTATAGTCTTCTTAAATATTATCTATAGATATTTGCATGAGTGTTTGTTTGATTTTAGTTATTTACAAAACACCTTAAAGTTTACTTAGCAATATTGCCTATTACTAACTACAAATAGTTATAATCAAACACTAAGACACATATAAGCAAATAAAAAATTTAAAACCGGCCGACCTTTTGATACCCTATATATCGTATACTTATTGAATTCATTCTCTCGAATAAAGAAGAGAATAACTTATTAAATTTTTCCAAAAACTGTGTTAAGTAGGCGTAGTTAAGCATTGACATATGGCCTGTTCGATAAAGTGTCGGTTTTATGGTGTCGTTGCAAAAATCCCGCAGCACAAAGTTTAATTTTTTCGTTAACGTAATAAGTGAGTAACAAAGTTTTAAAACAAATTCCAAGTCGCAGTTTTGCAAACGGTAAGAATCTTATTCACGATTTTAATAAAACTAATTGATTCCATAAAAATAAAATAAATAGGGTAAAATGTTAAAACCCTGTTAAAAATCGACATATATTGATCCATGATTCATACATGTTCACATGGATCCATACATTATTTATATGTGTTCATAACTATTGAGGTAATATTTACATAATCATACATGTTTATACATTTGTATATTTATATATATGATCACATATGAACTCTTGTGAAAATATATGAATCATGTATGGTGTTATATGGACATGTATGACCTCGAATTTTACCATATTAGAGCATGAATGAGTTCATACATATTCATAAATGGATGCATATATGTCGAATTTTAACAGGGGAATTACATTTTCGTTTAAGTGGTGATTTTGTTTGTTCGCTAAAGTGTGCTATTGATATATATTGTCTTATTTTTTATGGATTTTAAAGTTGTTGCTGTTTTTTAAATATTCTACGCATTATTTTAACTATTCTTGTATATTTTTAACAATTTTTCAACATGTCATTCTTTTGGTATTACATATGGTAATCCCTACTGCACTCTGAGAGAATAATCTTCACTTTAGTAATGAATTTCTTCATAGCTTTATTGAAATTGTTCACTGGAACTCGTATATTGAAACTTTTTATAGAATCTATGAAACAGGTTTCATTAAAGTCAATGTTTATGAAATGTTTGTAGAATTTATGAAAATCTTCATACAATTTATGAAACAGTTTCATAAAAATTGTTAATATTAAGAAGTTTTATTGAATTAATAAAACCCTTCATGAATGTCTTGAAAAATGCATTGGAACTTCACATGATTTTTTTAACCAATTTCATTGAAGTCCAAAATTAATAATACATTAAAATAGTAAAGCACTTCATAAAATATGTTGAACTCTTGAGAATTAAATCTCTCAACTTAAAACGCAAAAGTTGCCAACCCTGAACGTAAAAACCATACGTCAATCTGGTAACATTGTGAAAAAGAGGCGGAGCATATTATAAAAATAAACAAAAATCTAAAAATTTAATATTTGTATTGTTAGTGCTGTCACTTCTGAGTATAATATACAATAACAGAAAAAGCTAATAGGTAAGAAAACTGCAATTTAGCTGCATTAGATTCGAGGCCATACTCAGGTGTGATTGCTAAACGGTCATGACTTGGTATTGTTACGTTTGTAATGTAAGATGAGCGCAGGTTTGATTCTTACAGCCGCAGGTTGTTGAAAACTGTATCGTATAGAGACAATCTGACAATTAAAAGACACAAATAATAATACAATTTAAATAGAAAATCACTGATGAGCCTGTCCATAAAAAGGCAGAAACTAGTCTAGTCTGATTTAAAAATTAATAATTGTTAATTGTTTATAATTTTTAGAGAAAACCGTTTATTCTTCTTCTTAACCTCAACATTTCTAAAGAAAATTAATGAAATTAAGAAATTTTCAAATAAATAAAAAAATTAAGACTTTGAAATAATTTCATAGCTCTACAGAAAATTTTCATTAAACTTATGAAGATAAAATGTATAAAGCCGAATGAATTTATTTTATAAAAATATGAAATTTTATTAAAAATTTCTTAATATTAATACAATTTCTGGTATATAATGAAATTCTTTATTGAATCTACGATAAAAATTATATGAAACTGCTTCATTAATATCATGAATTCTTTCAGTGTTTCAAACGATACACGTTGAAAAAAGACGTCCTACAGGAATTATAAATATTTGTGTAGCAAAAAATTACGTTATTACTTTCTTAAACTCCAACTCCTTTCATATGCGATCGGCGGCCACAAAGCTTATTTAAGGTCTCTTTTAATCCCGGAACCTTGAAAATAAAAAACTCCGGAAATACAAAAATCCTAGTTATAAGCGTTATATAAAAAATCCATCAGACATGAAAAATCAAATGACATTCGAAGGACTTTTTCCAATAAAACCTTCAAGTATATTTTCCATTTGATATTATTCTGATTTATTAAGCTTTCCGCCTACGAAAATCCTAAAGATGTTTATGAGATTTTTTTAAGTCCTGAATACCTGGTGTAGGGTATAAATTATAAGTAGCAATAGGGTTAGTATAACATATTAGTTGTTTATATTAGTGTATATTATGGTGTCCCCTTAAAAAAATAATTGTCATTACACCCCGCAGTTTTATTGCAAATTGAAAAAATCTATATTTTTGGTAAAAAGTGCATTTTTATTAAAAATTCCCAAAATTCGTAATTAAGAAGAATTAAATTTTTTATTTGATGTATTATTTTAATTACTCAGAACTATTCAGTAGAGTAATTCTCTAATTTTTTATCGACAAAACTCTGTAGTTAAATTTTAAAACTTTTATACTGAACTGACAACTTAACTACCGAATTTTGTCGTTAAAAAGTTAGAGAATTGTTCTACAGATATGGAATTCTGACATCAGACTTAAAAATTTGATAAAAATTCAAAATAAGTTTATTTTAAGATCCTTTGAATGCCAAATTTGAGGATATCGAATGTTATTTTCATAACATAATAGTAACAAACAAAGAAAAAAAATATAAATTGAAAATTTTATATCTCGTCTTTGCGTGTGTAGCTATGACATTTTCATAAAATGTCTCCTTTCCGGGATATTTTATGAAAATTAATTTTTTTTTTTAATTTTTAGCAAAAATTTAACAAAAATTTGTGTGTTAGGCATTCGAACAAATCTTTAAAACTAATTTTATAAAAAAAACAGGTTTTTGTGTTTTTATCGAATTTGTGCGTCATTAAAAATACACAATTTCAAAAATGGGTAATTTACATAGAAAATTCGGCACAAGTTAGCGTTTCCAAAAATTAGTGGCTTGCATTTAAAACCATTTGCCATAAAACAAGACAAACATATTCCAATAATTACTCTAAGGGACAGTCTATTGAACACATACACTGATAATAATCCATGCGTAAAATTTCGAAAAAATGTCAAAATAACCAAAATGTTTGTAAAATAAACGAAAATTTACGAAATTTGTTGTATTTTACGAAATTTGTTGTAGTTTTGACAATAATTTCGTATATTTATGCATGGATTATTATGAGTGTACTTAAAAAGTTATAACTTTGCTGTTAGCTATACAATATGCATATGTAACATTAGTTTAGATGGTATAGCGTTTGCTGTATACGCAGAACGTTTTGTGATCAAGCCCTATTTTGCAAAACATTTCGGTTGCTTAAAGAAACGTAAGTTCTGAAACTATTTAGGGAATACAAATTCTGTTAGAAGTCTTGCAGTCTGAGTTTTATACAAAAAAAAATCTTTCAGACTAGAAAGAAACAATGCCCAGCAAAAAATAGTGCTTACCCAGAAGCGCTTCCGGAAGGCATTATTTGATAACAAAGCGCTTCCAAAGCAAATAAAGCGCTTCTTTCATGTGCTCTTAGAAGCAATAAATTCATGCATTCTTAGGCACTAAGAAGCGCTTTTTGTATGTTGACAACATTAGTGCTTCATGGTATGCATACTTTATTGCTTCATTTTAAGCATTATTCACTGCATCAAAGAAGGCATTCTGGGAAGCACGACAGAATGCCTTCCCTAATTGCTTAAAGCATGTAAGGCGGTGAAGCGCTATTTTGGAAGCATACAAATGTAGTTACTGCTTACCAAATCTAGGTTATTTTTTGCTGGGTATGAACCATATGATAATCAAAGGATTTTTTTTTTAAGATTTTTATGAGATTTGTTTTGAATCCTGAACTCCTGGTGTAGGGTATAAATATTAGGTAGCAACAGTATTTGTATGACAGTTAATTGATTCTCCTATTTGTGTCTCCTGTGCATGTGTGTAAGAATCTTATAGACCATTTACTTAGAATCAATTTACCTTTACACTTGTAAGTAGAATTACTTAAAAGATTTCTTACAAGATTTACTGCCTTGCTAATAAAATTGTTTAAGTAGGAGAATTTTGGGAATACAATTTCAAATTAAATCTCAGGTGTATATTTTATGATTAAAGTGATAGCAAATTATTTGCTGTCTATGTTTCTTGTTAAATTTATTGGCTTTCTAAAATTTAAAACATTTTGAAATAAGTACATTTACAATTACCACATGAATTAGCACATTAATTATATTAAATATTTAAAGTAAATAAATTATTTTATTAATTAATTCTTTTTTTTTATTGCAGGTGACAAATTAACGAAAATTCGTTGAGTTTAAAACGGTAAGTCTTTAAAAATTCAAAACTCAAATAAAAGTTCTGTTGTTCTTTTCAAAATGTGTATATTCTTATTTATTAAGTTGTAATATATACCCGAGTAAAAACGTTTCTATATATTATAACTTATATATTATTTTATGTTTTCGTATTTATCTGGACATAATTATAAAATTTAATACATGAAATTATTTTTGTCGAAAAATTTTAATACATTATCATATATAGCTACGTCTTTTGACATATCGATCAATATATAATTTCACTTGTAATCCTCCATATAACTTTTCACCATGCAGCGCTATGGAAATTACTTCTTTAGTGAATGTATCTCCCAAGTCTGGTGAGTCCAGTTTGTATTGATTTGGATCGGAAAGTAAAAAGATATGAGCAAAAAAATAAAAAGAATAAAAAAACTATTTATTTTACGACTTTCAAATGGCCATCAATTCGTTTGGTGAAGAAGTTTCTACGTGAAACTTTGCACGGCATATATTTTAAGTATAAGCAACCTAACCCTGTCCATCGTTCCTCTGAACTCATAAGACCTTGAGAAATAACAGGCATCTAAAGTCAGTTGCAACTTTTTGAAGTAGGATATACACAGATAAGTATTATGTCATATTAAAGAAAAGCACAATCTAATGTTAGATAAAATTCTACATTACCACATACATACACATAGTCACACACATAGTCTTCATTTGGATATCATTTTATATTGCAGCAAAGCACTTGAGCAATTTTCTATTTCATTTTGTGTATAATTATATTTATATGTAGATTACTTAAGTCGACCTAAAAAACTTAACCTGATTTTTGTCTTTTAAATACGCATATTGATTAATTTTACTCGTATGTTCTTAAATTTGTACACCTTATACACAACATAGCAAGATGTAGGACCCCTAAAATCCACTTATTTCGAAAAACTTTCAATTTACACGGAAAAAACTAAAAACGGGTTTCAATTAAAAAATTTACTGAATCAATTAATATTTTAATTGATTTTGCACCTATCACGGCAACGATACTATCAATTAAACCTTTTATTAAAATAAAGAAAGCAACACACTAAATATAGGAAGTATTTCCTGAGTGTTGCCTCTCTTTAAAAAAAAAAAAAAAAAAAAAAAAGAAGGAAAAAAAGTTATAAATAACTTCTACAAAAAACAAAAATATGATACTCACAAAAAAAGTGTGTGATCTATACGTTGGTATGTGTGTATTTTGCAATACTGAGTCTGTTTGTGTGTGCTTGTTTTGTGTGTTAACTTCAATTGTATTTGGTATTTTATACTGAAAATTTTCTATTTATGCATACAGTGTATGAAAAAATAATACGATAATTGCGTCTAAAATGAAATATGTATTTATATATTTAAAAGTCAATAAAAATATTTATTGATTCAATTAAATATTTGTTTGGAAACAAATTAAATTCAAATCAAATCTTTAATAAGATATTTTAGATTGATAATTTTTTCTGTGTATGTTAGGTTAGGTTAGGAAGGGTTATGTGCCCAAGGGCACAACTCCACTCGGAGACCAATACGGTCCATTGTGAATCCCTTCAGAGAAACAACGGTGAGAAAGAATAGAAATAGACAGAAAAAATAGCTTGAAAGATAAATATAAAGAAAGGTAGAAAATATATTTACTCCCCAGAAACCGGATCCTAACGTCCCCTTACCAGAAACAGCCGTCCTATCTCCCTGACAAATCTCAGCAAATCAACTGGATTGTATCCAGCGACACACCCGAGTTCGTCGTGAAATCCATCTCCTAGCCATTTCTGTCTGAGACCCTGTAACCTAGGACAGTGGCACATTATATGCTCCACCGTCTCCAGTTCCTCAACGTCCTCGCACAGCCTGCAAAAATCCGGTATGTCCCTGTCCCATCTGCTTGTGAAAGCCCTGACAGTACAATGACCGGTCAGGAACCCCGTAAGGGTCCTGAGACCTTCCCTGTCCAGTCCCAGAAGAACCTTGGTTGCCCCTGCGTCCAAAGCGGGCCATAACGCCCTATACACCCTGCAGTCCATTCTGTTCCTCCATGATTGGTTAACGGTTTCGCGGAATCCCTTCCGTATAACCTCAAAGTAGTAACATAAAGAGGGCTTTACGCCCCCGTCTCTTACTGCCAAGTCCAGATTTGAACCCTCCCTCGCAAGTTCGTCCGCCAACTCATTGCCATCCACCTTGCAGTGTCCGGGTACCCAACACAGCCTCACCGTGAATGCCTCCATGAGCTCCCTCAGAGCACACCTACATCGTGCGACCAGGCGCGAGCGCACCGTGTAGTTTGTCAGTGCTTTGAGCGCCGCCTGACTGTCGACATAGATTGTCACCCTAGATCCCCCAACGATGTGTCCCAGTATCACTTCCGTCGCCCTCCAGATCGCCAGGATCTCCGCTTGGAAGACACTGCACTCATCTGGGAGTCTGTATGATCTTTTCACGTCAGTGCCAGCAATATAAACACCGGCACCCGTGCCCGTGTCCATTTTGGATCCGTTCGTGAATACTGCCCACCCTCGAACAGCACATTGGATCCACGCCAGACCTCCCTAATCGGAAAGTCCACCGGAGGTGTTTCACCGAAGTCTAAGGTCAATATCATATGATCCGATATTCCCTCGAGACTACTACTATGATCAAGCAGTCCTACTTCGTACAATATTTTCGTGTGGTCATCTCTCCTAGGTCTTACCAGAGCAAACTCGTAGAGCCTAAATAAGTTCCTAGCAGCCACACTCCTCACATAATGTTCAATTGGGGATAGATGCAGTATGATATCCAACGCTGCCTGTGGAGTACTTCTCCTCGCACCTGTAATACCAAGAGAGGCACTCCTTTGGGCCCTGTTGAGCAACTTCCTACAGCTATCCACTCTCAATGCATCCCACCAGACAGTACATCCATAAGTGAGAATAGGTCTATCTACCGACGTGTAAATCCAGATTACCATATCCGGTCTTAGTCCCCAATTCTTACCGATGGAGTTTCTGCATGTGTAGTAGGCATTGAGGCCTCTCTTCATCCTTTCCTGCGTATTTCTCTTCCAAGACAATTTGCTGTCTAGGAAGCACCCCAAATACTTAGCACAGTCCGATAGAGGCAACTCGACGCCATCTAACACTGGCCTCCTAAACTCCTCTATTTTATATTTCCTGGTAAAAAGCACCAGTTCAGTCTTATTGGGGTTTACACCCAGTCCCCTATCTTTCGCCCATGCCGAGAGCTCGCCCAGCCTCACCTGCATAATCTCGCTGATCGTGGGCAAAAATTTCCCCCTGACCAGCAGTACTATGTCATCCGCGTAGGCAACGATTTTCCCTCCCCTGGAGTCAAATGTCCTGAGAATTCCGTTAACCGCTAACAGCCACAGAAGAGGAGATAAAACTCCCCCCTGAGGCGTCCCTCTGGTAACCCTTCTCCTTACGTTATGATCCCCCAGGCTCGAGTTGATGATCCTGCTGCTAAGCATACGGACTATCCACTCAACCAGAAAGCCCCTAACACCCAGCCCCACCAGCGAATCCCTAATGGCCTCGATCCTAATGTTGTTAAAGGCCCCTTCTATATCCAGAAACGCAGCAAGAGTATACTCCTTATATCTCAGGCCGTGCTCAATGTAGCCCACCACCTCGTGAAGCGCACTCTCAACTGATTTACCTTTCAGGTAAGCGTGTTGAGCGTTGCTGATGAGATGGGTATCAATTTTACTTCTAAGATACAGATCTATCAGTCTCTCAAGTGTCTTCAGCAAAAATGAAGACAGACTGATAGGTCTGTAATCTCCCGGTTTCGAGTGGCCCGCCCTACCAGCCTTGGGTATAAAAATTACCCTGACCTCTCTCCACCCCCTAGGCAGATGCCCGCACTAAGGCATTTCCTGTATATGTTCACCAGCAGAAATAGTGCATCGTCCGGGATGTTGCAGAGCATAGCCGGAAAAATACCGTCCGGACCCGGTGATTTATATGGGTCGAAGGTATTGACCGCCCATCCTAGCTTCTCCCTTGTGACTATTTCCTCGATGAGGTCGGACGTATTGTCCAATGTCACAGACATTCCGTCCCTTTGACAATCGTCCATACATCCAATTTCCGAACACCCGGGGAAGTGCGCCTCCATAAGCAAGGTTAGGGTCTCAGAGCTGGACTCAGTCCATGAGCCGTCATTCTTTTGGATATACCCAAGGCCTTTAGGATCCTTGGATAAAATCCGTCGGAATCTATACAACTCGTTGACATTCTCGATGGAATCACAGAACTGCCTCCATGAGAGCCTCTTTGCCCTTTTTAGATCCGCCTTATACTTGTTGAATTGCACCCTGTGGGTGTTCCAATCACTCTGTGCTCCAGTGAGTTTGGCCCTATTAAACAGCCTTCTTACCGTCGACCTTTGAACCTGAAGTTCCTTGGTCCACCATTTGGGCTGTTTGCGCCTACCCGGAAATGTAACTGGACACGATAGCTCATAGCTCTCATTTAGAAGGTGAGTGAACCTGTTCACAGCACCTTCCAAATCAGTCGGCAGCAAATCGCCAAGGGCCTCTTGCTCCAACCCTATACGCACTCCTTCTTTGAAGGAGTCCCATTTCGTACCCCTGGGGTTCCTAAACGGAACTCCCCTGGACGAGTCAATGGTTACTGTGAAGGTAATACGACTATGGTCTGAAAAAGTACAGTCCGATGCCACCCTCCAGTCCGCAACAATTTGCTCATCGCGGTTCACTAATGTCAAATCTATCACTGCCTGCCTATCTCTGTTTCTGAATGTCGGCATATTGCCCCTATTACAAATAATAAGATTGTTGGTAGTTATAAAATCAAACATTAACTCACCCCTTTTATTGATATCTGCGCTCCCCCATTGGTTGTGATGTGCATTGGCATCGCATCCCAATATAAGGATAGCGCCCATCCTTCTTGCACGTGCCGTCAGCTCTCTCACCTCTGTTCCAGGCGGGTCTACTGCTTCGTACGGCATGTACACCGAAGCAAGTGTAAGAGTTCTCTTACCTTTGGCTTCTCCATTTACGACGGTCAAGTCACCGCACCTGAAAGAATATGTTAAAAAAACAAGAACTTGTTTGATTTGTTAGCAGGTTTTACTTCACCCGACGAAAATAAAATACATTTCAAATATAAAATCATATTCTATTTTATATAGGTCGATATTTACACCCAAAAAAATAAGTTAGTAGAAAAGTTAGTAAAACGTCTTGTAAATCAGGTATACTATTTTTAAGCAAAATTTTTTGCTAAAATCGTGTTTTCAGCTAAAATTTTTGTTATACTTATTCAGCACTTAACTGTTTTATACTAATGCTTTACTAATATACTAATGTTTTACTAACCAATTTTGCTAAAAAAAATTGTGCTGATAAGCACATTAATAGTGTGGACGACAACCAGATTGAAAGATATACGCAGAATGAAGTAGATGTCGCGGCATGTCAAGATGTAGTAGAGAAGAGGAAAATGATACTGAAAAGTACAACTCTAATAAGACATATAAAAAAATCAACCATGGAAGTTTTTGTATCTCTTTTTCATACATAAAACAAAATTGAGGATTATAATAACTTAAATTTTGCGTTGTCACCGGCTTGTGAAAATAATTGTCTATTAATTAAATAAAAGACAAAATAAAATATTTATTTATTTAAACTAAATGTTTATATGTGTGGTCAAATTGCAAACAAACATATACATAAATGTAGACAGAGTAAAGTGAAAGACAAAGACACACATCTTAGGTAGATTTTTATGGTTCCTTTTTCTTATTGCAAAAAGGGTCGTTTTTTTCGTTTCGTTTGTTTTTGTTTATTTTTTCGTTTCTATAATTATCTTCGGCAGTTGCGATAGCATCATTTAGACAACCATTGATGTAAGTAATTGAAAGACAATTTTTGTTATGTTATATATATTTATTTCTATATATTTTCAGATATTAAATTAATTCATGTCGTCAATGTGGAAAAATGAAAATTTTTATATTTCGTTATTATAGTAAATTATTTTTAAAAGAATCACAAAAATATGTTTTATGATTTTCAGCAAATAAATTAACTAAATTACAATTTTTCTACAAAGTTTTTGCGTTTTTTCAGTCTACTAAAACTCAGCAAAAAATTTATTAATTTTTAGCAAGGCTTTTGTATTTCTAATCTACTAAGTGTTAGCAAAACTTTTGCTGAATCTACAAATTTTGTTGCTAAAAATCAGCTCGCTGATTTTCAGCAAAAGATTTTGCTGACATTAGCAACTTTCTTGCAAGCATCCTCCTGACTAAAATTTTGCTGACTCAGCAAAATTTTTTGCTGACTTTACAAACTTTTTTTTTTTGAGTGTAGTCCTATCCAAGATAATCTTTATTCAAGATAAAATTATATGTGATCATGTGCACCCTCACCCTCACAAAAGTCACGCATTCGTGTAAAAATTATGTAGATATTTTGTTTATTATTATTTTTTAGTGTTCTTTTCACATTTTATTCATTGAACCTTGTTACACAAACATGCAAAATTACACGAACAAGCAACGGGCCAAAATGGTTTAGTTTTTCAATGGTCATTAAATTTAACTGACGCAAAATCCAGGATTGACGCAAATTTCAGGAATCCAGATTTAACTGCACCTTATTATTTCATATGTGATTATCTCAAACAACGAGTATATGTGAACAATCCTAAAACTGTAGAGCAGCTAAAGCACAACATTGAAGCAGAGATCGGTGAAATAGGGCCATATATTGAGTGCTCTTATGCAAAACGCATGTGTAAGATGCAAATGGTATTATTGTGATATTATTTTTCGTAGTTAAAATTAAAATTATTAACTTTTTTATAATAAATACAAAGGACAACTAAGAACATTTTCAGTCAACAAATTACTTAATTTTCGCATTTAAACTTATCATGATAGAAGTTATACTTATATCCTTAGTATGCCTTTATATGCCTTTGGAAGTGGACTAGGGATTTTAGCAGACTTGGGCGACTTCAATTACATTTCAAAATCGTTCACTTGTGAAATTTATCTATATCTTAATAATTTCAGACATACGCTCACACTTGTGGGCTTAAACGCTTCCTTATAAAATTTTCAATTTTGTCAATACCAGACATGGGACATAATTCCAATATCTATGTATTTAATTACAGGCCAATTACTTTTTTATGTTCAATTACATGTAATTGGGTGAAATTGAGTAATTGCCTGTAATTAAATACTCAAATGTCCTTACTAATCCCCATGTTTGGTATTAAATATTTCACATATTTTCCAAGGAAGCGTTTAAGCTCTCAAGCGTGAGCGTATCTCTGAAATTATTAATGACATAGAAAAATTTCACAAGTGAACGATTTTGAAATATAATTTGTCAAAAAAACAGAGTAGTATTTGGAAGATGACAAAGCCAATTGTGACAATATTTTGTTGTTGTTTTTGTATTTTCTTTGATATTTTAAATTTTGGATCTCGCTCCTAGACGAGGACAAGAAATTCTCATTGAGTTTGTGATTTAACATAACAAATATCTCTAGAAATTCTAATAACAAAGTCCCCTGAAGATTTCCTTGGGCAGGAATGAAATCCGGATAGGGACACGCCTACATCAGATTGTTTTTCACAATTTGTTAAATAAGTTTTGGGACTTTAGCACATTTAATTACTATAAATGCAATTAATGTTTATCCCGATGAAAATAAATTTAAAATATAAAAAATTCTTGTTTGCAAAAAAAAAATAATCATAAATATATGATTCCTATTTTGAATATGGTGCGGGTGGCATTGGATAAAATGTCATAATAGTATCTAGAGTTCCCATATGATTTCACAATGATAAGTAATATTTTTTCAAAAAAATTTATTAGAATGCAGTTGGCAATGAAAACTTTGTCTTTATGTAGTGATTTTGTTTTGTTAATCGCTGATTTTTATAAAAGTTCTGATCCAAATGCTAAAAGTCTCCCCAAAGGATAATCATGTGTTATACTTAAAACAGATAAGTTTAAACTATTTTACTATAAAACTGTTATTTTATAATAGTTTTGGTTTATTTTATAATAAAATAGTGTTATTAGCATATATTTCAAATTTTTTACAAGATAGTTTGGCATATTTTTAACAATAATCCTGATGAGTTTAATTTCGGAGTTTAGTTAGTTTTTAAACTAAAAATGCACTTAATTGCCACATATATATATTAAATAACAAACATAGGTATTAGTTCTGGAATAAAAGTTTAGTTTTTAGTTATTCGGAGTCTTGATGCAAAAGTGAGAAAATTACCATTTCCTATACAATTTGAGATTGTAGAAGATATAGGGGGCCAAAAAGATTGGACCTCTATGATTATGAAGAGGACACATTACCATATTATTATAACTACTTGGATTAATTTTTCAAAAATGTTTTGGAGAATAAATTTATAACGCGTTTTAGTTTTGAAACATTGGCTCACTTGTGCACCACATTGTACATATTTCTGCAAATATTTGAACTTCAATGAAGTTTTTAATGCAAAAACCGGAAACAGCTATGGCTCATTTTGTAAATGACTGTATCTGTTCAGATATAATTTTACACCGTTATATAAAATCGGATTAAATTGTAACGCGACATTATTCGGATGTAATTTAATCTGAAAATATTAAATTATATGGTCCCATTTCTCCGATAAAACTGTATAAAGACACATATTTAGTTATGTATGACTATATAAAGTATCATATAATATTTTTTTTAATCGAGTAGTTAATATTTAATATATGTTCATAACAAAATATAAATTTTGTTCATATTATTATATTTTGTATCATATAATATTTTTTTAATCGGGTAGTTAATATTTTTCCCTTCATATGTTTATTTATATTTTGTTAAACATATTATTACATAAAAATAATTAAAAAGGATATGAAATTAATGCTTTTATTATATTTAACATCATGCTAATAACATTTTCGCTTGTTCTTTTATTTTTTGGCTATAAGCTTGCCTTTACATCAACACTCAGACCTCGTTATCCTTGCACACACACTCATACATAATTGCATATATATTCATGTTCCTTTTTATATGGGATATAAAACAATATAATTATCTCAACATAATGTCAACAAACAAAGATTTAATTTTTCCACAAAACTTCACATGCAGTGCGCTAAAAAAAAATATAAAGAAAAACAAAGAACTTTCTATTTACACACACACACACCCAAACTCACCGACTTTAGCCACAAAATCACACATATGAGTGCTAGAGACAAAAACGGCTAATACCGTTACTTAACTACCATCAACATAATGTCTGAAAGTCATACAAACATAACTACACACAGCCATTTACATTTACGTATGTGTGTATGTTTTTGGTACTTATCTAACTAAACGGTACTATAAACATAATGTAATTTGTTTTTTTTTTTTGGCTTAAAATAAAAGAAAATTAGGGGAAAACACAGCGACAATATGATAGAAAATTATGAAATAGCAGAAATTTGTTAACAGCATGAAGAGCATCTTTTACCAACAATTTAAAACTCATAATAAGTATTATGGAAAATGTTACATAGCTTGGGGGCGTATGAGTTATGCGTACAAATCTTAAACCTCCATATTTTCTTTTAGTGGTAGAACGACTTTCATTAAAGGGGAAGTATTCTCATGCAAGCAAACAGAAAAAAATTAAATTTACGTAGTATATGTGTCGGCTATTACAGATTTAGATGAAATATGCATACGAGGTTTTCCTAGACAATTGTCCAGCTTAAAAAAGATATATTGTGTCAATATCAAACTTATAGCATTTATTTTCCTTTATTAAATAAAACATTAAGCAACTTTTAAAAAATTTTCAAATTCGCTAAATTGGCGTACACTCAAAAAAAAAAGTTAGTAAAGTCAGCAAAAAATGTTGCTGAGTCAGCAAAATTTTAGTCAGGAGGGTGCTTGCAAAAAAAATTGTTAATGTCAGCCAAATTGTTTGCTGAAAATCACCGAGCAACAAAATCAGTAGACTGAAAAAACTCAAAAAGTTTGTAGAAAAATTGTACTTAAGTTAATTTATTTGCTGAAAATCATTATAATATACAAATATTCATATACAAACATTGACGACATGAATATCTAAAAAAAATAGAAATAAATATATATAACACGAACAAAAGTTTCTTTCAACTACTTACATCAATGGTTGTCTAAATGATGATATATTTTAAAGAAACGCAAATTCCGCAGATAATTACAGAAACGAGACGAAAAAATAACAAAATATACAACCCTAAAAATATACCTAAGATGTGTGTTCTTATCTTTTGCTTTAGTCTACCTGACTGTATGTTTGTTTGCAACTTCATAACACTGGATTATTAATCTCAATAAACACTTAGTTTTGAACATTTCATCTTTATTACTTACTTTCACAAGAAAGTATTTAATAAAGATTTTGTTTTATGGATGAAAAGCAGATACAAAAATCTTCCATGGTTGTTTTCATTATATGTCTTACAAGAGTTGTACTTTATGGTAACATTTTCCTCGTCACTACTACATCTTGACATGCCGCGACATCTAATTCATTATGCGTATATCTTTCAATATGGTTGTCGTCCACACTATTAATATGCTCATCAGCACAATTTTTTAGCAAAATAAATTAGTAAAACATTAGTAAAATATAAGTAAAACATTAGTTCAAAACAGTTAAATGCTGAATAAGTATAACTAAAATTTTAGCTAAAAAACATAATTTTAGCAAAAATTTTGCTGAAAATTTGTATACCTGATTTACAAGACGTTTTACTAACTTTTCTACTAACTTATTTTTTTGAGTGCAATAATATATTGACTAATTTGAAATTTTAATATATTATTAATTATAATTTAATTAAACTTGCTAACTAATTTGATTTAATTAATAAATAATTTAATTGAACTTTTAAAAATGTCAGTCATTTTTAAATTCAGAACTACATAAAGAATGCAGGTTTTTTTGTTAAAGCTTTACCTATTCTGGACGCTTTAGAGTTTATAAAACTTCGAGTTTTGATGAGATCTTTAGCCAGATCGAAATACTAGTATCAACCTAGCTAATATGTTTGATTTTCTTTGCTTTTGTCAATATACGGAGGTTGAAAGATCGTTGTAAATTAAAAATAATATAATACTAACTTAATTTATAATAAAAATAAGCGAAAATTAATTTTTTATATAATAAATATAGAATTTATTCTCTCCAATTAACATAACCAAAGCCCTTAGGGCGATATATGATTATTAAAAGCTACTTTATAATATTTCTATTTTTAAAAAAGGTAAAATGTGTTTCTATCGACACAGAAAGTTTTAGCGTATGACTTTGTTACGTTTTGGAGAAAAATATTAGTTCAATATTTGTTCTAGTGCCACTGTACGTATACGTATTTTTAACAATAACATTAATAATAATAATACGTATACGTATAGTGGCACTAGAATAAATATTTTAATTTTAATGTAATATTAGTGATACACAGTATTCAAAAACTATTTTCTTTAGAACGAAGGCGAGTAACGAGCTAAAACTTTCTTAATAAAGAAACAAATAAAAAAAATTGTCAGTACTGAATTTAAAATATTTTTTTTTTTCGTTTTATTCATTAAATTACTTATAACAAAATGTATTGACATAGTAATTTTGCCTGCATTTTGCAAACTCAATTCTAATAAATAATTTGGCTTATCACAGTTGGCGATATCAAAGAGTTGTATTTATTTGTAAATTTTAAAAATAAAAAAATATTGTTTTGTCTGTAGTCGTTTTTTTTTTTTTTACATCGACAACAATAACCGTAATCAGGCCCAATATATTAAAAATTATCACAGATGCACTGTGACTAACGAATTTTTGGCCAACCGCAGCCATCAATACTTTTGTGTATGGCAATAGATATTTGGTTAATACAACAAAATTTTGGTTGGGGTGTATAATTTTAATTAACCAAGGAATACATTTGAGTGCAACAACCTTATTATTCGGTTGCGGGAACCAAATCATTCGATTGGCAAGAAATTTGGTTGTCACAATAAATCTGTTTTCTATCTGCATATAAGTGGCTTTATGTGCATTAAAGCTGAATTTTTTTATATGAAGAAAAATTTTTTTGAAAAATTTCAACTTATTGTTCAGATTTTTGTAGTATTTATTAGATCTAAAAGTTATTTTGTGCAAATTTGAGAAAAATCGAATTACATTTACCCGTGGGTCCCCGCTACCAAATTTTTCGATATTTTTGAAATTTTTCTTAAATTGCTTTAATAAAAATGTGTCTGGAGACACGGCGTTTTGGCATGTTGAACACAAACATTTTAAATTTTTTGAAATCGGATTAACGGTTTTCGAGATATTGCGTTTTGGTTTTCACTTAAAATAGCGTCTTTTTCCTCTATTATAGAAATTTTTTAAAAATTATCTTTGAAATTTTTGTTTATGCATTCTAATACTACACAAAACATGCATTCATTTGAACATAATTACGTCTGAAATTAGAGATCATGTATCACAGAATATATTTTCTTAAAATAATTAAAATTTGTTTCTTCTCCATAAATCAGAGGATAAGTAATCCAACTTTTCTTAAATTTCGCACCACAAAACTATTGGACGTAGTCCTACAACAATCAAAACATGAATTAAAGGAAATTAAAAGTTAAAGTAATTAGTTCTTCAATAATTATGTGTATAAAATTGGAAACCATAACAATTTTACCATATTAATTATATATTTTTCCGGGATATTTGTAGGTAAATTTACAAGTTATACTTCAACCAATATTGGCATAAGAAAGAAAACTGCAATTTAGCTGCATTACATTCAAGGCCATACTTGGTTGTGATCGCTAACCGGTCATGAGTTGGTATTGTTACATTTATAATGTAAGAAGAATCGCAGGTTTGATTCTTACAGCCGGCAGGTTGTTGAACAATTTATCATATAGATACAATCTAACAATTATAAGATGACGCCTGTCCATAAAATGGCAGAAACTAGTTTAGTCTGATTTGAAAATTTATAGTGTTTATAATTCTTAGAGATAAACTTTTATTCTTCTTCTTAACCTCAAACTTTCCAAATTAAATTTGTCATATGCACATTAATGAAAAACTAATTGCGACTGTCTAAGAGACTAACACTAACACTGTACTAAATTTTATTTTTATTCGTACATATTTTCATTCATAAGCATATTAACTTTTTTTTTCTCCAACATATCCAAAGTTCATTAAAATATGCAGGTTCGGGTCGGAATACCTCTCTTGTAAGTGTATCTTATCGTTTAGACTTTATACATATCGCACACTCAGTTCAAAAGTGACTCAACTCAAAATTTTAATTTTTCAGTTTTATATGCTTAAACTATGCACAATATACTTGTCTATCTATTAAAAAAATGTCAGTATATTTTATTGTTGTTAACTGTTTCTAAAAAACAGTTATGTCTTTCCTTATGTTTCAATTGGTATAAAGTTGCAAATGTTTTTTTTTCGATTTCTGAAAAATTAAAAATTTTGAGTTGAGTCACTTTTGTACTAGGTGTGCGATATTATTAATAGTCTAAATCATATTTGACCTGCTCTCTGAAGTCGTCTCTGCTGAAACCACACAGAGAGAATTTTGTTGGACTATTAATAATTAAAATTTTCAGTAAATCAATGAAACTTTGCTTTACAAAATAGTCTAAAATTAATGAAAGCCTTCATATTTTTTTGAAAATATTTGTTAATAAAACTTCTTCATTTATGATAAAATATTTATAAAAGAAAATTGCAGAGTACGACAAAACTGATTTATGGTCCTAATACTATAGTCAGAAAGTGTTGTTGTTTATTTAATAAACAACAAAACACAGTGTATTATGACTAGAGCTACTAGCCTATACACGAACAATGTTTATTAGTTAAAAATGTTTTATTTTTGATTATAATTAGTTCAATTCTTCCAATTTTGTTTTTTACTTCTCATCGGGTAAATAAAACAATACGGGTAAAGCTTTGATCTTCCCCCTCTACATTGGTTCTCTGATGATTTTCGGTGAAGCGAAATGAAACATGTAAGGACCTGTCAGTAGATAAAGTCTGTTTTAAGTTAGCGGACAGAAAACTTTTTTGAGTAATAAATAAACATTGCACGGTTTTTTGTTTAACAAAACAAAAATGATCTTGAACTTGAATAGTCTTGCTCACATCATAATTTATGATAAAAGATCGAAAAATAAACTTTTGCTTTTAATTTTTTAAAATTTAGAAGTAAAACATTTATTATTCATTAGCGAAATGAAAATTTTCTTGCAATTTTATATAATGAGAAGTTTCAATGGCAGAACTTCACTGCAAGTTCATTGATTTTATGCAAAAATTCATTAATTGTGTGCAGATAATTCTTTTAGTAAAGTTATTAAAAGTTCAGTTTTATAATTTAATATTTTGACACGAAATTATCTCTCTTTATATGTTATACTTCCCTTTTTGCACTTTTGCTCACTCCCTTAATAAGAAGACAACAAAAAAAACACACTGTTACTTTTTTTTTGTAGCATATGATGCCCTTAGGCTAAAAACAACAGCTTCGCATGAATGCACAGGAAATGAAAATAAAATATTCCAAAAATACAACAAAATTGCTATACCTTCTTAGCTCTACATTGGTAGTAAGTAGGCAAAATTACATTTTACAAATTTGAAAATTTGTTCATGCCATCCTCCCCGTACATTACTTATGTTAATAAACTAAAGAGCTGCTTATTACTTACCACTGCATAAATGGGTGGTAGTTTGGCTGAATAAAGAAGTTATAATACTTTAGCAAAGACACTCATATTAGCACGTGCTAATGAGCAATTTTGTAAAGTGATAACATTTTATAACACACATCGCTGGCTTTAATATAGGAAGGTCCCAAAATGAATTTTTAATTATATAAAAGGAAAAATATAAAATTCAATGAAAAATTTAATTTCAATAAAAAAGAAATTGATTGAAATCTCCAAAGAAAAAATCGAGTTAGGGCCTTTTACATTAAGCCATAGATATACACCATTACTAATGCTATTTTGTAAGGTACAGACATTACACTTGTGTTTTATTTGTAATATTACAGTTCCTTAAAAAAAATATATATATAAAATTGGATATATCGTTTGTAACACATCCCAGTGTAGAAACGGCAAATGACATATCATTATTTTTTGAAAACAGTGCGTTACATATCAGTACTTAGATTTATCATTATTTCAAATATAAATTAATGATCAGACTTATTATTTGTTCAACTCTAGTAAGGCCATATATATAATAGAGTTCGCCAGAAAAGTATAAAAATTGTTTTAATATGGGATACCATCACTTTTTAAAATGTTTTAGCATAATTAAAAAAAAATTGCGTTGTTATTTTTTTTTTTTCAACTTCTTACATGCGCGCGGCGCTCCCGAAACCAATGGCAAAAGTTTAAAATTCGTGAGCACAATTCAAAAACTTTTTCCATTATTTGATAAAAATTATAGGTGGTGGAGGTGCTCAAAGTCGAAAATTTTTTAGAAAGCAAAAAAGGTGATCTTGAAATAAAAATACACTTTGGAATTGTAGTGTCAGAAACATTGCCGTTTAATCATTACAGTGGACTCGCAGAAACGTGAACATCCAGTAACATGAACTTTCCAGAAACATGAACCCTTTTTTATTTTTTTTATTTTTTTTTATTTTATTTTGAGTCTATGGAATTACATCCTTACAGACTATAATATTAAATAATAAAAAAGTATAATAATAATAATAAATTTAATTCTGAGTATTTAAAAACAAAATTATATTACGCTTCATAAGACTAATGTTGGCAGAATAATCAAAAAAATCGTACATATCAATAAATTGCAGACATAGTCTTCTATAAGGATCGGTATTAGCGTAGTTCGTTTGTACAGCTTGAAGGTATATTGGAGTATAATTACGAGTCGGTCGTTGGGGAACGTTAAAGTTGATATTGCCCAGCAGAAAGTCAGAGGTAGTATTTCCCTTAAGCAGATTGGCTAAGAATACAACATTAAGCATTATTCTACGGCTTTTAAGCGTTGGCAGTTTAATTATTGATAATCTAATGGAGTATGACGGAAGATCTTCAACACGATTAGGATAAGAACTCCTTAAGCAAAACAGAAGAAATTGTTTTTGAATAGATTCAATGCGGCTGTTGTAAATATCAGCGTCAGGATCCCAGATAATTGATCCGTATTCCATAATTGGTCTAACTAGAGATGTATATAATTGTTTTGTAATATTTGGATCAACAAACTCTTTTGCCCATCGTTTAATAAAACCAAGCACGCCACGAGCTTTATTTGTCATCATAGTAATATGTTTTATAAAGTTAAGTTTCGGATCAACTAAAATACCAAGATCTAAGAATTCATTTACTGATTCCAAAATATAGCCACCTAAGAAATACAAGCAGGGCGAGTAACATTTCCTTGCGAAACGCATATGATTACATTTTTTTAGATTTAATTCCATAAGGTTATGATTACACCACATGTAGAAACTATCCAAGTCCCGCTGTAACAAGATTCTTGTCGAAGGTGATTTAAATGTAAGAAAGATTTTAACGTCATCAGCATACATCAAAATGTTGCAATATTTTATTGCCAGAGGAAGATCATTTATGAAAAGAGTGAATAATATCGGACCCAAATGGCTACCTTGTGGTACACCTGAGGTCACAGTAATGATTTTAGATGTGGTGTTATTGAAACAAACTCGTTGTTTACGGTGTGTTAGATATGATTCAATCCAATTTAGAGTATTATGTGTGAAGCCCATTAAATATAATTTTCTTATAAGTAGATCGTGGTTTACTTTATCAAAGGCTTTGCTGAAGTCAGTGTAAATAACATCAGTTAGCTGACGGTTGGAAAATCCACGATTAACCAAAGTAGTAAGTTGTAGAAGATTTGTAACTGCTGAGCAACCTTTCCTGAAACCGTGCTGATGAGGTGATAAAATAGATAAAACTTGGTGACTGAGAAAATCAGTTAGGCAATTTTCAAAAAGTTTAGGTATAGCACTTAATTTAGCTATTCCCCTATAGTTGATTACATTGGATTTGTTTCCAGATTTAAAAAGCGGGATTAAAAACGATTCCTTCCAAAGTTGAGGAAAGTATCCATACTTTATCGATGCATTAAACATAATCGTTAATGGAGAAGCTAATGCATGGAAACAATTTTTTAAGATACAGCTTGGAACACCATCTGGACCACTGAGAAACGATGATTTTAGATTCTCCATATAATTTTTAACTTGGGAGGTATTTATTAAAGGGAACAATATGGGTTGGTTTTCCACAATAGGGTACGGTATATTTTGGATTTGTCATAATAAACGTCAGCATATGTTGTGGTAAAAAATTCAGCAAATAGATTACTTATCAATGAGTCGTCACTGCATTCAGTATCTAAATATCTCATAAACGTTGGATAGCCATTTGATTTCCTTTTAGAATTGACGAATTTATAAAAAGCTTTTGGGTCATATTTGAAGTTGCGCTTCATTTTATCCAAATAATTTGTATACAATTTCGTATTGAGTAAATTGTACTCAGCACGAGCAACAGAATATTTACCATGATCAACAAGAGATCCTGATTTTTTGTAATTTTTATAATGTTTGTTTTTTACATTTTTAAGCCTTGACAATTGTTTTGAGCCCCAGGGAGGGCCAGTATGTTCAAGCACACAGGCTTTCGGGATACATTCATCAAAATAATCCATTATAGTTTTGTAAAAAATATTAACCATTGCATCAATTGCTAAAGGGGTTCTATTTGTTATTGATAAAAGTTCTAGCCAGTTTGTATTGTTGAGTAAAAAGTTTAGATCATTGTAATTAGTACGTTTAAAACAGAACACTTTATCTCTTTTTTCGGTTGGTTCGCTTTTTTTAACATTTGGTATATTACAGCTAATTTCGATGGTGGGATGGAAAACATCTTCAGGTTTAGTAATAGGATCAAAACGATTTATTGAGCATTCAGTTGGTTCATTTACAAATACTAAATCTAACAGTTTTCCATAATCGTTGTACACACCATTAATTTGAAAAAGGCATAAATCGTGTAAATTATTTAGAAAAATATCAATCCAGTCTTCAGATTTCGTTGGAGTATAAAAAAAGGAATCTGGCAGGAACTTCCATGATACCGAAGGAAAATTAAAGTCGCCAAAAATAAAAATTGAGTCATCAGGTTTGGTTGTACATATAACAGTTTTAATGTTTTCAAAATGTTTATTACAAATCAGTTCTTCAGGTTTTGGTGGAATATATGAGCAGGTTATAATAATGTTTTTATGTTTAAATTTTATACGTACAGCAATAAATTCTATTTTATCGGATGTATTTGGTGTTATATCCTCGCATGAAAACAGACTAGATACAGCAATTAAAACGCCACCACCAATAGTTTCAGTATCTCGATCGAGTCTAAAAATGTTGTATTTATTGCATAGAATTTCGGTATTAAGGGTTTTACAATTTAACCAGGTTTCGGTTAAAATAATAACATGGTGCTTTAAATCAAAACTTTCTTTAAACAGATTGGATAGTTTAGTATTTAATCCTCGAACATTTTGATATATCATGTAAAGCTGGTTATCAGATAAAGAAATTAGTTTTTTTGGTTATTTGGTACAGGTGAAAAACGGACAGTATTTTGGGATCTTCGAGTTTCTTTAAATATATATTCGCGTACCAGTGTATTCTCTGGCCAGAAGTTGGGATCAGCAATTTGATTAAACAGTTCAGGTGGTATACTTAATTTAAACGATACAATACTTCTTGGACGGGAATATGTAAATTTATGTACTAAAACATCAGCAATATGGTTAAGCTTAGAATTGATATAGTCTTCAATTTCTTCGACAGTTGTATCGGAAGCAAAACGAGATATAAAAAGAGATTTTTTTGGTGGTAAAATACGCAAACTTGATTGACCAGTTTTGTTGTTGTCATTATCAGTATTTATTTGAGTACTGATGACTTTTGGTTTAGTTTTTTTTTTATTTACTGAAGTTTGCGTTATGTTAGAAGTTGTTGAAGTAAGCGGAGTGTTATTTTCATTACTAATGTTGTTGTTATTAATAGAAGTAGCGGCTGGGCTTTCAACTACGATAACTGCACTTCCAGTATTCACCTTATCTGGATTTCTGGATGATTTACGTCGCTTAGGTGACGACTCGGGTAATTTCTGAATCTCCAGCGAAGGAAAATTATCAAATAATTTACCATAGTCAGCGACGTTGCAAGAAAGATCTGCAATATTCTTTTGAATTTGGGCGAAAACTAACTTTCTACTTTGAAAAAAATTATAGAAATCATTGACTATTCCCAAATGTGAACACATTTTTTTTATAAGAAATGTTTCTTTTTCTTCAATATTTTAGTAATTTGGTGAATCCTCTTTTCCTGCATCTCCGAATTTAATAATTTTTTATACCAAATTGTTTTAAAACTTATAGAATAAAATTTAAATAGGATTAGCAGTTATTTTTTAGTAAATGAATTAGAAATTAAGAACAGTTAAATATAAAAAACGCGTTAAAATCAATAATTTGGGTATGCAAAAATTGTCTTAGATTCTGAATTTTGTCTATTTAAAAAAGTCCCAGGAAAAATTTCTTAAAATGTGAATATTTTTCTATAGGCAAGTGTGTAAATATTTACAAATTTTGTTTATAAATGTATGTTTAAATTTAGGAATTTTTCAGTAGAAAAATATTCAAAATCTTTTCATATTTTATTTTTTGTTAAATAATCAATTGGTTATGAAGTACTTGGAATATAATTTATTCTAAGTGGATTAATTCTGCAGTAAAATAGTAAAAAAAAAACTCCAATCACAAACGTGAACAAAATTAGAAACACGAACACCCCTTGCAAAAAATAAGTTCCCGTGTTAGAGAGTCCACTGTATATTTATTTTTTATTAAAAGAAGTAGCACAATATTTATCAGATTCCCTACTTTTTCGGCAGTTGCCATTTTTCAAACACCCTATATTTAGGTAAGCTGAACAATCGGCTCTACTCCGAGAGGGCGACTGACCTTAGGTGGGCTAATGGCGTGACTTGTGTGGTGACAAGGCACATCTGGCCGGCTCTAGATCTGGGGCGAACGTAGGCGCTCCTGTCGCTTTCCAGGGGGGAAATCTCTAACATGGTGGCGGTGATAACCGGCCACTGTCTTATTGGCAGGCACGCTCGTGGGTTGGGGGTGTTATCGCCTGACTTCTGTAGGAGCTGCGGGGACGAGGAGGAGGAGGAGAGTATTGAGCACTTTCTCTGTTCATGTCCTGCGCTAGCGCTACGTAGGAAGGCCTCACTTGGATCACCGTTCTTTCACGATCTTGGGGATCTTTCAGGTGCTGGTATTCCGCACCTCCTTAGCTTCGTAAAGAGCTCTAACTGGTTCAACGGTGGAGTCTGATCGGTAATCCGTCAGTCTCGTGGTATCACAACGCACCTCAGAGTCTAAGTGTGCTAGTGATCACGGAGCCGGCAACCACTCCGACCTAACCTAACCTAACCTAGGTAATTTTTACAAATAAAATAGAGCACATCTAAAATTAGCCAAAAATGGCCTGGACCATATTTTCTGAGCATATTTGCTACATAATACTTTAAATAATTAAAATAAATTTGGCCACAAAAAATTACAAGTTTACTTGAAATAAGAACAAAGTTACAAACTCATAGAGAAAACGAGAATAATTTTTCCCCATTTTTAAAGTATGCAACAAAGATGTTTTCAAAATGTGAAAAGAAATAAAAAAGACTCTCCAAAATTGTTTTCACTGCAGAAGTCATAGTGCAAAATCAAGTTACTTGTTACTTATTTTTATTGCTTCTCGTTAAATAATAAACAATATTTTGCTCCGCCAACCAGGAAGGCATAACTATTACAATTTATTTATATATTTAAATTCAAAAACATCTTTTATAAAAATAGGCAGATAGTTTTAAAACTTTTTTTTAAAACTAAGTAAAATATAAACTGCACTTGTATAATCCAGTTAATTAAGGACAGTTAATTGAGATTTTTGCGATAAAAAAAGGTCAAAAGGTGTCACCGTGCACAGTGCCTATCACAATGCGGGAGCACTTATTTTGAAGAATTGGAGTTAAAGTTCAAGTGATTTTTAACCCTTAGATATATCTCAGTAACTTCAAAAATTATGACTTTTTCAACGAAAAAAAACACTGTGAATAGTGCCTCTTTGGGCCAATTTCCATGCGAATTACTTATTTCTAAGCGGAAGGGGTTATCTTTCAAATGCTTAATACATTTTTAAAATATCTTTATTACTTTAAAAGTTATGATGTTTGTAACGCAAACAACCAAAAGCCGACACTGTGCACAGTGCCGCGGCTAACCTATGACCGTGCAAATCATGTATATTGAAGCTTAAGGAGTCTTCTTCCTAATAATTTTTAAATTTTTTTTATATCTTCTTTACTTTACAACTTATGGTTTTTGCAACAAAAAAAGTCAAAAGGTGCCACTGTGCGGCGGCCATAAACGCAATGAATACAACATTCGATTATTTACAAAAAACTTTTTTCCCGTTTTAAAAGTGCGTAATTACGGCAATAGAGTCGTCGAAGAAACTTTAATTTTTTGCAAATAACACTCACAACGGAGTTAACCTATGCCAACTAAGTATATGGATAAACTTCAAATATAAATTACTAAGTATGCATTGTATCGAACCAGTTGTCCTCATCTTATACGCTAGATGTATGAAAACTTTGATGACAGTCTCCAAAGTAAGCAAATGTCTCCAAACTATGCGGTGCATCGATTAAATGTCCCAATATTATGCATAAGCATACATATATATATATAAGGTGGCGCAAAAGTAATCCTCCTATGAGAAAATGCTATAAATTTTGCGATTGGCCCCTAATGTCAGTTCTGTTTTGACATTTGTGTAGTAAACACATGCGAAATACACGTTAATAAACAATGTTACGCTACACTGCTCCAGAACGCGGAATATTGGTGACTAATTATTTGACCAATAATCGGTCGGTGACTTTGGCACAACTTGAATTTCGTCGCAGATTTCCTGGCCGTCCAACGCCTACTGGTGAAACATTGCGACGTTTAGCCGCTCGCCTCGAAGAAACTGGCACAACACGAGATGCTGCCAGGCGTGGCAGACCCCGGAGTAGCCGTTCTGCAGAGAATATTGCTGCTGTAGCCGAGGATGTCATGGAAGCGCCGTCGACATCGACCAGACGACGTGCCACGCAAATGGGTATCAGTCGACGGTCTTTACAGCGAATTTTGGTACACGATTTGAAGATGTTTCCGTACAAAGTCCAGACGGTGCATCAGCTGTTAGCTGCTGACCGCCAATCTCGTGTAACATACGCTCAAGCCATCCTTAATCACCACCAAGAGGAAGATGATTTTTCATCAAAAATAATCATGAGTGATGAGGCCCATTTCCATCTTAGCGGGTACGTAAATAAGCAAAATTTACGCTTCTGGGGCACTGAAAATACGCGTGTAACCCACGAAGAGCCATTACACCCGCTCAAAGTCACTGTATGGTGTGCTGTTTTCGCTGGAGGAGTCATCGGACCTTTTTTCTTCGAAGACGTCGCGGGCCAAACGGTTACTGTGAATGGTGAGCGCTACAGAGCAATGATCAACGAGTTCTTTTTGCCGCAACTTGATGAATTGGGATTGGAAAACATGTGGTTCCAACAGGACGGTGCAACTGCATACACTGCACGTGCCACAACCGATTTGCTGAAGGATGCATTTCCCGGGCGCCTAATCTCCCGTTTTGGCGATTTGCACTGGCCAGCAAGATCGCCTGATTTGACCGCTCCATACTTCTTTTTGTGGGGCTTTTTGAAGTCGCGGGTTTATGTCAACAAGCCTCAGACTCTTGCAGCTCTTAAAGACAATATCCGTCAAGAATATGAGGACCTATCGCCGGAAGTTTTGGCCAAAGTGATGGAAAATGCCATAAAAAGGGCTCAAATGACAATCAACTGTGGCGGCGGCCATTTACATGACATTATATTCTCGACTTGATGTAAAAAAAATTAAAATACCAAATAAAAATAATCCACAAGAAGAATCAAAGTTTTTCATTTTTTTTTTCAAATTACAGCCAAAAAACATCGGTTATTTTTGCGCCACCTTGTATATATATATGCACAGCGAATACTGTTGGGACATTTATTCGTTCCCCCGCATAGTTTAGGGACATTTGCTTACTTTGGGGACTGTCCGCAAAGTTTTCACGCCGTATAAGATGAGGACAGTTGATTCGATACACCGCATAATTCGGGGACAATTTTGGCCGTGGCTTTATATAAAAAGTGCCACCTTCACTTTTAAGATAATTTAAAGAAATATTTAAATTTCTTCAAATAAATTTAAGTTTGCACCCATTCTAATTTTTTCGTAATATAATAAAATTACGCAAGAAGTAGAAATACCCCGGATGTAATAACAACAATAATAATTATGTTAACTAAATGGAATTTTCAAAAAATTCACGAAAAAAAATCACAATAACATCATTAAAATGTAATAATATCTAATATGCCGCAAACTGAGCCATAAAAAAGGTGGAACTCATAAAAACAAAATCAAATAACCTTAACACAAATGAGGGTTACAAAATATTTTTTTTTATTACAACACAAGAAAATGTAAACTGAACTAAAATAAATATATAAAATAAGCCATATAAAAATAAACGTAAACTAAAGACTTTTTAAAGTGAAATGAAAATTGTACACAATATTTAAAATAAGATTAAGGAAAATAAAAGAAAAAAACCTCTTAGAACTAGGGAATGGATATATTTTTTGTATAAAACTGTTGAGAGAATATTTGTTAAAGACAATTTGTATAATAACTCCCCTGATTTTATGCTTATCCAACCCTGGAGGATAAGCATAAACAAACAAATTATTTGGTGAAAAACGACTGTGTGTGTGTGTACGTTGATTTCAAGGAGGGAGTAAGTAGTTTGCACTCCACACCTTATTTACCTTTTAGCTACCAAATGTCGGCAAATACTTAATAACAAGATGATGTTGAATAAAAAAAAAAGTTGTAGAAATAACAAAATATGTTTTGTAGCTAAAACAGAGTCTTAAAAATAAAGTACCAGGACTATAAACGCGTAATAATAGATGAGTGAGAGTGGTATGTGGTAGTGAAATTAAATAAGAGTGCTTTTCAAAGTCTAGACAGAATATTAAGTACACTATACCAGTTATAAATATTTTATAAAACCACGCCCACTTAACAGGGCGTTTAACAAAAAATATTTTTTTTGATTATAACAATTTTCGATGCGGTCTGCGGATATGTGACTGTTAGGGCGGGTCGATTTGTAGGGAGGCAAAAAAATCACTCAACGTACAAGGAAAATCGTATTCTAGTGATCAAAATAAGAAACTTTGCCGAAGAAACCATACCTCTAAAACGAATTCTGATAACCCGACTTTTGACCCGTATGGCGAAATTTTGAAAAAGCCCACTTTGATAGTTCAGAAAGTAGGAGGAATCTATCCAAGATTATGGGAGCTACTTCTTCTCCGGGAGACGCGCTAGCAGATTAATGCATAAATCATCATTCTAGATGACCGTTAAGGGGTTAAAATTTAAGTTAAAAGAGGGCCTTTTTAGGCCCTTTCCAAGATTATGGTCTCTATTTCTTCTCCGGAAGACGCTCTAGCAGATGAATGTATAAATTATATTTGATTGGGTTGGATTCGATTGGGGCACTCTATGTGACAGTAAAAATGAAGACGTAACACTCCACTGGTTTAAAAGAACTGAACACTGAACTGTGCCCAGGGCTGCCAGATATGGTTTTTTGTTGGTTATAGACAAAATAAGCTAATTATAAAATTGATTTTTGTTGTGCCTTTTTTAATGTTTTTTTTGAACAGGGGGTAAGACACACTGTTTTGAAAAAGTGCAGTGATTGGTTCCGGACGGGCTATTTAGCAACTCGTGCATAATATGACATACGCTGAATAAAAATTGACAGGTTAGGTTAGGTTAGGTTAGGAAGGGTTATGTACCCAAGGGCACAACTCCACTCGGAGACCAATACGGTCCATTGTGAATCCCTTCAGAGAAAAAACGGTGAGAAAGAGTAGAAATAGACAGAAAACATAGCTTGAAAGATAAAAATAAAGAAAGGTAGAAAGTATATATTTACTCCCCAGAAACCGGATCCTAACTTCCCCTTACTAGAAACAGCCGTTCTATCTCCCTGACAAATCTCAGCAAATCAACTGGATTGTATCCAGCGACACACCCGAGTTCGTCGTGAAATCTATCTCCTAGCCATTTCTGTCTGAGACCCTGTAACCTAGGACAGTGGCACATTATATGCTCAACCATCTCCAGTTCCTCAACGTCCTCGCACAGCCTGCAAAAATCCGGTATGTCCCTGTCCCATCTGCTTGTGAAAGCCCTGACAGCACAATGACCGGTCAGGAACCCCGTAAGGGTCCTGAGACCTTCCCTGTCCAGTCCCAGAAGAACCTTGGTTGCCCCTGCGTCCAAAGCGGGCCATAACGCCCTAGACACCCTGCAGTCCATTCTGTTCCTCCATGATTGGTTAACGGTTTCGCGGAATCCCTTCCGTATAACCTCAAAGTAGTAACATAAAGGGGGCTTTACCCCCCGTCTCTTACCGCCAAGTCCAGATTTGAACCCTCCCTCGCAAGTTCGTCCGCCAACTCATTGCCATCCACCTTGCAGTGTCCGGGTACCCAACACAGCCTCACCGTGAATGCCTCCATGAGCTCCCTCAGAGCACACCTACACCGTGCGACCAGGCGCGAGCGCACCGTGTAGTTTGTCAGTGCTTTGAGTGCCGCCTGACTGTCGACATAGATTGTCACCCTAGATCCCCCAACGATGTGTCCCAGTATCACTTCCGTCGCCCTCCAGATCGCCAGGATCTCCGCTTGGAAGACACTGCACTCATCTGGGAGTCTGTATGATCTTTTCACGTCAGTGCCAGCAATATAAACACCGGCACCCGTGCCCGTGTCCATTTTGGATCCGTCCGTGAATACTGCCCACCCCTCAAACAGCACATTGGATCCACGCCAGACCTCCCTAATCGGGAAGTCCACCGGAGGTGTTCCACCGAAGTCTAAGGTCAATATCATATGATCCGATATTCCCTCGAGACTACTACCATGATCAAGCAGTCCTACTTCGTACAATATTTTTGTGTGGTCATCTCTCCTAGGTCTTACCAGCGCAGACTCGTAGAGCCTAAATAAGTTCCTAGCAGCCACACTCCTCACATAATGTTCAATTGGGGATAGATGCAGTATGATATCCAACGCTGCCTGTGGAGTACTTCTCCTCGCACCTGTGATACCAAGAGAGGCACTCCTTTGGGCCTTGTTGAGCAACTTCCTACAGCTATCCACTCTCAATGCATCCCACCAGACAGTACATCCATAAGTGAGAATAGGTCTAACTACCGACGTGTAAATCCAGTTTACCATATCCGGTCTTAGTCCCCAATTCTTACCGATGGAGTTTCTGCATGTGTAGTAGGCATTGAGGCCTCTCTTCATCCTTTCCTGAGTATTTCTCTTCCAAGACAATTTGCTGTCTAGGAAGCACCCCAAATACTTCGCACAGTCCGATAGAGGCAACTCGACACCATCTAACACTGGCCTCCTAAACTCCTCTATTTTATATTTCCTGGTAAAAAGCACCAGTTCAGTCTTGTTGGGGTTTACCCCCAGTCCCCTATCTTTCGCCCATGCCGAGAGCTCGCCCAGCCTCACCTGCATAATCTCGCTGATCGTGGGCAAAAATTTCCCCCTGACCAGCAGTACTATGTCATCCGCGTAGGCAACGACTTTCCCTCCCCTGGAGTCAAATTGACAGGTTACTTGCTAATTACTTTTCGCATGCCCGGCGACATGTACCCCTTAGACCAGTGCAGTGGTACGTCTCAAAACTATTTCAGTCAAATTACCCCTGTTACAGAACACATTGCGCTTAATATCTAACTAGTTTTCCTTCAAAAATTGTTCTCCAGTTCTAAGATACGTACACCTACACCAGTCACGTGATAATTTTTTTCCCACTGGTTCTGTTGCATATCACATAAATCCTAAAATGGTCATATTTTGACACTACCTACTTCTAACTTGTCCCGTATTATATTCATTTCAGTCTGTATGGTGATAGGTTACCTTGGTCAAGTTATTCGATACGTAAAACAGTGCTCCACAGGTAGCAAATTGTCACCTCCTGTGACAAGCCCATGTTAAAAGTACCGGTCACTTTCGTATAACAGAACCGAAACTAGGACAGCTCTTATACACAAAGTTCTATTCACATGACCATACCAGTGGTCCATTTCCCGCAGGGTAGTTACTCATACATATTGATTTTTTCATGTGTGAGAAAAATTAAATTTGTTGCAGGGTGAAATCGTTATTAATTCGGTATTTTTAAGCTACTATGTTTACTTGTGTTGTAACATTAAAATAGTAAAATTCAAATAACAGGTTGTAGAGGTAGCTGTTCTGGAATAGATTCAGAGGTTATGGAATAGATTCAGAGGTAAGATACCCTATTTAAGGCGCTAATTGATTTTCTACAGTTGCTGTAAATAAAATCATTACATAAGCATATTTCAAATATCTTTTCAAAATTCAACAAAATAAAATGTCTAGAGTGTTTGGGGTTAATGTAGTTTGATTGTATTTTATTAGTGATTTCATCGTTAAGTGAATTAAAATAAATATAACTGGATTTATGCTACTTTCAAAACTAACGCAACACAAATTGTTTTATAGTTAATTTATCTCTTATTTAGTTAGTTTCAGAGTGTTGCACGCTAAACGCAAAGGAATTCGTATTTCATTTAATTCCACTATAATTCTGGAATTATTTTCAAACATAGCAAACCACTAAGAATAAGAAAAAAAAAGTAATAAATAAATATTTATATAGACCTTTAGCTTTGACTTTGGTATGATGCTGTTATACTATATATTTATAGTCAGCGTACTAGTTTAATGGTATTGTGTTATACAGTGCACGAAAGAATCAAAGCATGCAACATGAAAATTTATTTTTCTCCGTTGTCGTTATTATTAGAAGTTTGCTAATATTTTATATTTAAACTGTAATTTTGTAAGATCCATTGGCCACATAAACAAATTTTATATAATGAATTTTTATCCAGGATTTGAAAGAAAAAAAAAAACAACTTTCTTTGTAGAAAGAAATAATCAAAGCATACAAATACAAGAACTTTTCTTTATGTGTCAAACAAACAAAAAAGGAACCAAAATAGAGTCAGTTGGAATTATAGTGAAAGGTGGGGCTATTTGGGACCTTGAATTTTTCCCGTACTAGTTAATGTATTTTCAGAATTGTGTCTTGATCCTTAATAAATTATTATTATTTTGGGCAATCAATATTTTAAAAGCTGTATTTTTATTACTTTTATGTAGCAATTAAAAAAATCATACACAAAAAGTTTATATTGGTGTTCTTTTTTTGCAAAAAAAAAATATATTTTCTTTAACATTTTTAATCGGGTAAATACGAAAAATGATTGTTTCGTTACGTATATTACGAATGACTTATTGGTTTTCGCGAATATTTAAACATTGCAAAAATTATGACAGTTTTAGTGACTTTGGTGATAATGGGGTAAATTTGGACTTGTGGGTGGGATAAGTTGGAATGTGTAATGTGGCATTTATATTATAAACTAGAAACTTACGGACTCTCCAAACGTTTACTGATCCGCCAAACGTTGTCCAGCCGAAAATTTCACTTAAGAAGTAACTTTTCTTAAAATAAATAAAGTTTAATTTAACCACAGTTATTTTCATATAAATTTACATTCATAACTATGGTTAAACCCTAAACTTAGCTTATTTTGAGATAATTTAGCAGGCCCTAGTTTCTTTGCAATCCTTTTGAAAATTTGTGGACAGCTAATGGAAATGTAAACAAATTAAATTTGAGAGAGAAAACAAAGTCAGAATTTCGTGTTAAACAAATGATTTATTTTTTATTAAAATTTGGATTCACAATGAATCTCAAGGCGTCACAACTTTAAAAGACACCACATTTCGAAGAAAGATCTGTAATATTATTTAAGATAAAACAATTGCTATGAACTTACAACAGTCCAGCAAAACTTTCTAGTTATGAATCGGTAATTGGTTTGGGAATAAGAAATTATGGTCGGTAACTGCACTCAAGGAACTTCTGCTGTAAATATTTGTAGTTGTTTGAGTTTTAATAAATTAAACTTTGCTTTTAAGTAAAAAAACTGTCATTTGTAAAAGAAATTTAATATTTGACTGCATATGTAATTCATTTAAAAAACACACCACATCAAAGTACTGTATTATGATTTAACATTCAGTATTTTTTTTTTATTTAAAAAAATAAAACAAATAAAAGTTTGTTTATTTTTATTGCATATGCGGTTTATTTTTACTACAATTGTGGTTAATTTTTTGAACATTAAAAAACAAATAACAATGCTGGTTGAATTTACTGAAATGGAAATCGTCCTTTCTTTAAGTGAAATTTCATTTGTTTTTAACTACATTTGCAGTGGTCTTTACCTACATAGTATTCTAAGTGTGGTTACTTTTCTATTACAAATAATATTATTTTAACAAGTGCATGTCTATTCTGGTAACACCTTACAAAACGCATATTAAATTAAATTGGATATTAAATTAAAATTTAAAAATGTTTAACTTAAAATTTTTAACATGAATTTTTTTAAAAGTTTTGGGTTCAAAATACACTTTTTGTAATAAGGAAGCAACGTGTTACTTGTGGTTGGTAAACTACTGTACCTCTTCTAAAGTGAACGAAAAATGTCTTAAAATTAATGAAAAGCTTATTACTTTTAACGAAACTTGTTTTTTAATGAAATTTTTTTATTGAGTGAATGAAACTATTTATTAATAAAATGATATTTTAATAAAATTTTATGAAAACTTGCATTAGTTTAATTAAAAGTTTAAATGGACGAGTTCCAGTCGCTTATATGTAAAAATTCACTAATATCATGCAACGAATCTCATAGTGTACACTGAGAGAATTATCCATCATGATTTTAATGAAAAAATTTCATTTTCGAAATTTCATATTATCTTTTTCGTAGATTCAATGAAGAATTTCATTATATCTAAGAAATTTTGTTAATTTTAAAAAAAGTTTTATAAACTTTTTTTAATAAAATTTCATAGTTTCATAAAGAAAATTTATTCGATTTCATAATTATATCTACATAAATTTAATGAAAATTTTCTTTAGGCTATGGTATTACGAGGGCTGATCAATAAGTCCGTGACTTTTCGAACTTCCCTCGTAGTTATATGAAACGCAACACTGCTCTCATCAAGTACCACCTATTAATAGACTACTGTCAAATTTTGACCAAGTTCCGTCATTTACTTTGCGTTTCAAAGCTGTTCAAAACATCCAACGTCGTGGATTTTTTTTTTTAATGGAAAAAAGTGAATTTCGAGCGCCCATTAAACATTATTTTTTGAGAAAAATCAAGGAAAAGCTTGATAAATACTATGGGGACTCTGCACCATCGATTTCAATGGTAAAAAAGTGGTTTACTGACTTTCGTTGTTTTCGCACAAGGACAAATGACGCTGCACGTTCTGGACGGCCAATTGAGGTCAATACACCCGAAAATGTCGAAAAAATACACGGTATGGTGTCGATCGAAGAGTAAAAGTGCGTGAGATTGTTGATGTCATAGGCATTTCATATGGCAGTGTGGTTTCGATTTTAAATGATCAGTTGGGTTTAAGAAAGTTGTCTGCAAGATTGTTGCCGCATTTGCTCTCAATTGATTATAAACATAATCGTGTGACAACTTCAAAGAATCATCAAGATAATGCACGGGTGCACACTTGTGCAGTCTCAATGGCAAAATTCCATGAATTGGACTACGAATTGGTACCCTCATCCACCATATTCTCCGGATTTAGCTCCCAGTGACTATTTTCTATATCCAAACCTAAAGAAATGGCTCGGGGGAAAGAGATTTAGCTCCAACGATGAAATTATTGATCAAACAAATGAATATTTTATGGACCTCGAAAAATCCTATTTTTTGGAAGGGATACAAAAATTGGAAAAAACGTTGGACTAAGTGTATTGAGCTCAAAGGAGATTATGTTGAAAAATAATTTTTTTTTGCAAAAAAAAAACTGTGTTTCATTCAAAAAGTCACGGATTTATTAAACCGCGCTCGTATTATAGGACAACACTTACTGTTAGATTCGTCAAATAAACCGCCATATATAGAAAAAGTACCATTACTTTGTCAATTTTCAACCGATTTTAACAAATAAAGGCTCATTTACTCAGGAAATCACTAACTTCATGAATATTGTTGTTGAAAAAGAATATTCTAAAAAACACTCGTAGAAATTGAAAAAGTTTTAACAAACCTCAAATTTAAATTATTATATATACACACAGAGAAAAATTAAGCTGTTTGCTAACTGAAATTCGAGTACTTCGACTCAAATTCGGTTATAACGAATTTTAGTCGGTTGGTACTACTGAACGTTAGTTTTCAGAACAAAGTTCGGTTAATTCAACTACATTTTAGTTGCAACACCCAAAATATTCAGACTAACTGAAATTAAAAGCTGTTACCATTAAAATACACTTTTCAATTCGGTTGGCACTTTATTTCTCTGTGAGTACAGACAAAGTACCACAACTGACAATTTTCAACCGATTTTAACAAATAAAGTCTAATTTTACTCAAGAAGACACTACATTTAAAAATATTATGATTTTAAAAGAAGAAAGAATCCTCGTAGAAGTTTAACAAGTTAAAAAAATTAACATTTTAATTATTATTAAAAACAACTCTACATATATAAAGAAAGTATACATATTTGGAAATACCAGGTTTTTTTTTTTTTTGTTTTATTAATTAATAATCATATAATTACAAATTATATACTATTACCCTAACCGAGCACTAGCTACTATGGCCTTCGGCGCGTTGTAGCGAAAACAGACCAGTGCTTCTGGTGGGAATCGAACCCACGACCCCCGCACTGATAAGCCAGCACGCTACCAACTAGCCTACCGGGGAGCACAAGGAAATACCAGGTAATTTTCTTCTTTAAACCGTTTACAAATTCAAAATCGATTAAAAAATGACTGAGTTACAAATACTCAAATAAGGCAGTGGCAAAAATACTCGTTTGCCGCTATCTCGAAAATTTGAGGTTTTGTAATACACTCAGCTATACTTACCTACACTAACTAGGTCACTTGAAAAGTGATGTTGCAATTTATATTTTCCTAGCACCGGGTAATGGTTTTACAGTTTGTATGCTTTGGTTTTTCGTGCACTGTATATTTAATTTTTATCTTTCTATTGTTTTATGTTTTTATTTACTCTTTACTCTTTTTTGGTGTTGTTTAAATATTTTCTTTTATGGGTTTTTCCTGATGTTAAGCTTAAGCTAACATTAATACTACACTGGCCATCTATAACCATTTGGAATTTTTACCTTTACTTTCCAACCCCTAAAATAAGAATTAAAAAAAAATGGTTAACTTCAAACACAATACAAAAAAAAAAAAAGAAAAACAAATTGTTTGCGATGAAAAAAATACAAAAAAAAAGTAATAAAACCTTAAAATAATGTTAATATTGTGTTGAAGATGGGAGGGAGTGAGTAGTAGAAATGAAAACAAACGACAGGTCACCACATAATCCTCCAGCAAGACAATTTAATTCAATTGATACCAAAATGATTTAAATATAGTGTGGTGATATATAAGAAAAAAAAATTACAAATATCTAAAGGTTTTGTTATTACTGTTGACAAAAAAGGAAAGAAGGACAACAAAAAAAAAAAACGATTGAGAGCAAGACAATAAATGATTTTGGTCAATAATGTGTTAATGGCGGTTTTATGGAAACAGAATGTGAAAAGATATAAAATTGCTATACATATAAAATGAATTTAAACGAGATTTTTGTCTTTAATCATTGTGAAAAGACAATCAGTTAAAAAAATGTATACTGTGAAATGACCTTTTTCACCGTTGATAAAAATATTGCGAGATCCGTTAACGATTTTATTTTTAATTATTCTATACTTTGTCTATTTCATGGGTGAACTTATTTTTACATTGCTAAATAATTCTTCTTCTCTTCTAAATTCTGAAATATATTTAAATAAATCGATGCTTAACTTAGCTGAAAATGTTTGTATATAACTGTTAAAAAGTAACTGTTATTTTAGAATATTATTATTATATAGGCACCCTGTTTTAAAGTAGAGCAATACACTAAGTTACAAAAACACTTAAACTTACTTTTAGTGAAAATAAAAATTGTTAAAACTGTACATCTTTAGCATGTTTGATTGGATATAAATAATCTTAAAAACAGCAGCGAAAGAACTAAATGTTGATATTATGTTATTTAGAGTCACCCTGTCAAAGCACATAATTATTGTCTTTAGCATATGTAACAAAGTTTTACCATCGCAGGCATAAAAAATCTCATGATTATTATATCTGCAGGTAGTAATCGATTAAAACAATATTCAGACAAAATACAGAAGATAAATAAAGATTTCAAATTATTTTATTTAATGTCACCCTGACAAACAACGGATTAAAAATGGGATATCTAATACCTTTGAGGTAGTCTAATTTCGTCGAGTTTAAATCAACTTCAATTATAATCAAAGCAATTCAAAGGATTGGGTTGTCATACTATGATATTTGAAGTCACCCTGTTACAAAATATTATGACAAAATGTATTAACCAGTTGACGACCACAGGCAAGTATGCTTGCCCAAGCGTTTTTGGCACTTATAATTGTCCTGGTAAAAAATAGAGTAAAATATAAATATGCGTTTTTTTACCATTTTTGAAGTTGCGTACACACCAAATCCTTACAGCTTAAGCATTTCTAGTACGATGGTATAAATATTTAAGTTTTTGTGTCTATAAGGAGTTAACAAACTTTAAAAATGTGTGTATTACTATAGGAAAACATTAAATTTGAAAAATACCCTGTAAAAAAAAAAAATACTAAATATTGCATTTTTGAAAGTGGTCTAGGCCATGCAGCTTATGTATTTATCTTACCAAAAAGGGTTTTTAAAAAATATAAAAGAAAACAACAGACAAGAGAACTGAAACAATCCCAAACTAATTCACAACTGATTTCTTTATTTTCATTTTAATTAAAATTAAAGGGCTTATTGTAGAAACTTGATAAACCACATTTTGTTTTTAGTGTGCTTTCGCCTATTAAAAGTTAAAAGTTTATATTCTAGTCACTTGTAATAGTTGATTAAGCAAGACTTCTATCAAATATTAATCAATTGATGTCTAGAAAACAGCGAAAATTCACAAAACAACAAATGTGGCTTATCATGTTTTTACAATAAGCCCTTCAATTGTTCCTAAAGTAATGTACAATTTTGTTTATTTACCACTACTTTGGTTTTAGTGATAATTTTATGTTAAGTGTGTTACTGTTGATTGGAAATTTGATGTTATTTGTGTCAAGTGTTGAAATTTATTTTATTAAACGGGAAGTGGGTTAATATTACATTTAATAAATTCGTCTATTGTGTCTGTTATTGTATATGTGTTTATTTGTGTAATTGTATATGTAACTTGCATCCGACCACCTTAAATTAGGGTCACGATGTTAGGGTCACGATGTTGACTTTCAACTTTCCTTTTTTAATGTATTCGAAAAACCCTAAAATTATTACACCAACTTTTTTTAAATTGCGTCTTTTTCTCAAATATCGAGATTAAAAATCTTTTTTATATATTTTGTAGAAGGTGTTTGTTAAATGTATATTTACGTTATTTTAACAATCAGCTTTTAAAAACATCATTGCGGTATCTTGAGGAGTAAAACGTATTCAAAATATTTATCTTTATTTTGAATAATTAGAAGTCGTCAAACGTAAAAAGTACCATAATAGCCACCTTTTACAACTTTAACCGAGGTTTCTCAAAATGGTGACGTGATAGAAAAATTTTGATGATGGCTTTAAATTTTTTGATGACGGCTTTAAATTTTGTCACTTTATATTGCTACAGGGTGATTCGATTTATTGTATTATAAGTGTAATGCGATTTATTGAAAAGTATAAAAAAATAAATTTTTTGCAAAGTAAAACAAATTATAAATACTTTTGAAATGATTTCCAAACCTAAAGAGGTCAAATTTTGACATTGAAGGTTAATCTATATTAAAACAGAGTGACTCTATATTACCTCTTAAATGCGATTTATTGAAAAGTGTTGAAAATTTAAAAAAAAAAAATACCTATTCTTTCATTTAACCTTTTGATCATAGATTTTCCGGCGAAGCATATTTTGAATTTTCACGATTTTCGTGATCTCTGAACTAAATATAGTTATGTAAAGAAATTGCCTCCCTAGACATCCTCCTTACCCTCATTACGAACGACTGAAATAAATGCCATTTAAAGACCACACTTTGCTGAAGGGATTTTTATGTTTTTTTCTTGCTACAACTGAATAACAGTTAAGTAACAAAAGATTAGCTCCATAAACCCCCTCCTTGTTAATCATTTCGCTTGTCAAAAATTTTTAATTTTACTCTTAAATTAAAAATAATTTTCTCCCAGATTTGAGCACTTCTGACGAGTAAGTGAGAGTAGATAGAGATTAATCGTCCTTCACAATTTTATTGCTCAAACTGTCCCTTTACCTTGGCAATTTTAAGTGCCAAAAAACGCTTGGGCAAGCGTACTTACCTGTGTTCGTCAAACTCGTGTTCGTCAAAGTCATTATCAAAAAAACAATTTGAATTTTAGAAACTTAGACTTATGCCATTTACATCATAAACGTTTTAACTATCATGACATTATGTTGCGTGGCATCTTCCACCACAAAAATAAAAATAAATTATTGCATCAACTTTATCACTGCTACCATAGAATAATATTATAAGTATTAGGGATTGGTTGTTAAGCAACCAATTGTTAAAAACAAAATAAGAGAAAAATATCAGACATTTGTCTTTTGCTAGATGCTTGGTCACCTGTTGTTTTTGTAAGTAAAAATAATGCAAAAAAAAAATACAATTTAGTCTAGTCCTTTTAAAACCGAACATCAACTTTACAATCATGTTTGTTTTAAATGACAAACTTTCTTTTTTAGTTAATTTTCTTCTTTGTATATATATTTTTTTGCAACAAGCTACAAAAAAAATAAATATTTTTTTTTATTTAAACAAAAAGTTCTATTTTAAAAGTATTTTTTGAAATTTTCCCAAAAAACACAAAAAGTCATTTAGAGAAAAAAACTTTAACCTTAAGGGAACATTTAGCTACTCTTTTTTTTCTTTTCTTGAGTATTTTCGTTACTGCTTTAACATTCATTTTCATTTGTCTTTTGTGTCAGAGCCACAATAGCAAATATTACAGGTAATGTTAGACACAACAACTACAACAACATCTTTATCTATCTACCAAACAACCAAACAGGAAGTTAGTTTCATTGCCAACACATAAGTGCTGTTGTGTTGCATTTCCGTTCACAAGTAAATTAAATTTTATTTGATTTTAAGTGAATTATTTACTCTATTTTCCCCTTTCTCTTCATTTTATAAACATAAGCTTAATAAAAATGAAAAAATAAAATAAAAATTTATATAGAAAATATACGACATTCATTGTTTACTGGTTTTTCGTATCTTAAATATATTAAGTGAAATGAAAAAAATTGTTGTGGTGGGTATTTAGAGCTTAATAAAAATTTATTAATATCAGTTTAAGGATAACAACAAGTGGATAAAATAACTTTATATGAAAAAAAAGGATTATGGGAAGCAGAAGACAAATAAAATATTAATTTAACGATTGATAGGGATACAGTTTTTCAGCTTTTTTTTTCTATTTAACCAGTAAACTTCAGAGTTGGCCCAGGAATGGTAGTTCTTATGACATTTTTTACCTACACTGATAGAAATTTGAGAATGGTATTAATGAATTCCTTTATTAATACAATGATTTTTTTTAATAAAAATGTACGCAAAGAAATGGTTCATTGAATCAATGAAACATGTTTCATTAAATCAATTTTTATGAATACCTTCATTGACCCAATGAAAATTTCATAAAGTATATGCCATTTTTTTCATTAATTCTACCCAGTAAAATAGTGAAATCCAAATAACTGGTTGCTTATACTGTATTGTAACAGGTTCTAATTTCTGTTCTGCAACTGGATCTTTTTATATGGAGTTTGTCCTATTTGCAACAGGTTCTTTATCTCCAAACTAGAACTGGTTGCTTTGGAACCGGTTCTAGAACCAGTTATAGAACTGGTTCTGGGAAAGTGAACCTTACATTTTGACTCCCAGGAGCCTGTTCTTGAACCGGTTCTATGAAACCGGCGGTAAAAAAAGCTGTTCTAGAACAGATTCTAAGGTAATCTGTTCTAAAAATTTTTGCTGGGTAGTTATCAAAGTTTCTGGTCTTTAATGAATTATCATTACTTTTTATTACAAAACACAAATTTACTTCTTTATAATACACTTTTTTAATTAAAAAAATCTGTTGACTTTTTACTTTTATTCATTAAATCAATGAATTCATTTTAATGAAATCGATTAATTTATTCTGTGAAGGAAAATTCTATCAATGTACAAATACAAGTTGTTAATTGGAACCCCATTTTGAAATTTGTCATTTAGGAAAATATTTATATCTCGAAATCGTTTTCTCTCTTTAATACCAGTAGATTCTAAAAAAAATCTATTTTTATGAAAAATAGAAGCCAATATCAGTTTTTAACTGACTTTGCCTAATATTTTTATGAAAGATACGTGCTTAAAAGACCGATACTTCATTACTTGTAGTTTTATAAATCGTAATATATGAAGAAGAAAATATAATTATTTAAGATTTCTATCTCATTTTACAAGCTGGTTGTCGTTCACACTATTAATGTACTTATCAGCACAATTTTTTTTTTTTTGCAAAATAAATTAGTAAAATATTTGTAAAACATTAGTTCAAAACAGTTAATTGCTGAATAAGTATAACTAAAGAACATTTTACCTAAAAAATTGTTGAAAAATAGTATACTGTATTTACAAGACGTAAACTTTACGAAACTTTTCTACTAACTTATTTTTTTGAGTGTTGGTAACCCATTATAATTCATATATACGTGAAGCAGCCAGTAATACTTAACTCATTACTTTTTAGACATATCATATAAAAAAACGTTAGGATTATAATATAGAGCGTAATACGCCCAAAACTTCGGGTTTAGATTACTAGGCATATTATTTGGTATGCTGTGACTGACAACACTCCAATTAGCCACACTCATCACTGTGTCGATCGTAGCTCAACGCGCTAAGAGGTGATACCACTAGCCTGATGTATGGCCCTGGGTTTGATACTCAGCATGGTACAAAAGTATAAAGTTTGTCATATGGAGCAATTTTACAATACAATATACCTACTTTGATCAATTGACACATAAGCTAACCAGTGACGAGTCCTTGGATGGGACGATACTGCACTGGACGAACCGTCTTTTAATATTTCTTGTGTCTGTTAAATTTTTCAATAAATATGTTTTCTTCTTCCTGTAAAATTAACTCTTAAAAATAACATTTTATTTTATTTACCAAAAAAAAAATACCCAATTTCTTGTCACAATTAATTTTATTTCTCTTAATAAAAAACTTTACACTAAATAAACTTCTTTCTTATACTAACCAACCCCATTTACAAATAAATTCTTATACATAATTGTTAAAACATAATAAAACTATCATCATAGCTAAAGTATGTAGTAGCCACACACATACATACAAACTAAAATAAAAACTTAAACTAATGAAAACAAGTAAACTCAGTACCATCTTACCAACCAACCCAACATATCAAAAAAAAAACAAAAAAGTTTACACAAATGTCAAATTAATTGTGGCTTACAATATAAAAGACAAATATTAACTTTTGGTTTTAAGTGTGGTTTTAATTTGTGATATAACCAACATTTATACATAAATTATGACATTTTCACAAACATGCATAAATACTGTTTGTAAACAAACACACCCATACATAAATAAAAAAAAAAACTACACATCCAGAAAAACAATCCTGTACTATGCAGCAGACAGTTTTGTATTGAAATTTTGTCTACCACAAAGGTATAACAAACTATATTGGTTATATGATAACACAGTGCAGCATTTTTAAGGTCATCGTTTGGTTCCTCCTTCATACCCGTTTTTTTTTGAAGTGTATATCGAAACTAAAAAAAATCCGCAAAGGACTTGGCCAGATTACACCCTAAGTTTTTGCACCCAAACATGATTTTTTTAAAAAAGGAAAATTTTTATGGAATCCATATATCATAAACCGTTCGGAATTTTGTTTTTATGTCTTTGTCAAAGTTGTAGATCCAAACCAAAGCAAAAAAATTCTCATATGGACCGACACAAAAAAATTGCATCCACTGCATCAAAATTGCAAAAAATTGGGAAAAAATGCTATTTTTTTATGATTTTTTCATGATTTTATCCTGAAATGGCTTAAATACTGGGAATTTAAGAAATCTTTCTTCAGCTAAATTATATCTAACAACAATATAAACAACTCTCTAGTACATGTCATCTTAATACGAACATTCCTTAACCCTAGAAAGCACATCTTTTTGCTCACACTTATTTTGCATAGCCAATGTTTGTCGTTACGACAAAGAAAGACTATATAGGTTAATGCCGTTTTTGTTGTTACTTGTTTTCAAATTTACTATTTAAACATTGAAAAGCTGTAATTCAGAATGTTTTAGGAAAGGATCGAGCAGAGCCAGATAAAGCAAAGAAATTAGTGGCAACAATGCTGCAAAATTTTGAAAATATAAATGTATCGATGACGCTGAAATTGCATTTTTTGCATCATCATATTGATGTTTTTTTAAAACAATTGCCCACCGAATCAGATGAGCAAGGGGAGCGATTCCACCAGGTCACAATGCCAATGGAAAAAAGATTCAAAGGCAAGAAGCTGGACGCAATGCTTGCAGAGGTTTGTTGGTGGAGCCACAAGGTGTGCCTGTGTGAGGATGGTGATATGGAAGACCCAGGAGACACTGGATTTAGAGATGTGCCTTTGGATCCTCTTTCTTCTTGTAGTAGTGCAGAGTCAGATCATGACCTTGAATCACCACCAAAAATATTTAAACCTTAACAGGCGTGAGTAGCAATGGTATGTTATTTATTTATTCTGTTAAAATTATATATTTTCTTATTTTAGTTCTGTTCGACAAACGTTACCTCGCGAACCCGCTTTGACTCCATCTTACCAAAAAGCGTTTTTATTAACAAAAATTCGGTAAATGAGAGCGTGATAAGAAAGTAATTGTGTTTCTCATTTTACCAGAAGTTACTATACTTTTTTGCGGGTAAAATCGTAGCAGAATAAAATCATCGGCAGTTAATAATACACATGTTTTGCATTTGTATAAATAAACAAAAAAACTTAAACAAAAAATAAAAAAAAAATTATGAAATTGTTAATTGCGTTATAAAATAATTACTTTTTATTAATAAAATAAATATATTCATTTTTTCAAAAACATATCAGCATTACAACAATAAAATGTTTAAATAGTAAATTTGAAAACAAGTAACAACAAAAACGGCATTAACCTATATAGTCTTTCTTTGTCGAAACGACAAACAATGGCTATGCAAAATAAGTGTGAGCAAAAAGATGTGCTTTCTAGGGTTAAGGAATGTTCGTATTAAGATGACATGTACTAGAGAGTTGTTTATATTGTTGTTAGATATAATTAAGCTGAAGAAAGACTTCTTAAATTCCCAGTATTTAAGCCATTTTAGGACAAAATCATAAAAAAATCATAAAAAAATAGCATTTTTTCCCAATTTTTGGCAATTTTGATGCAATGGATGCAATTTTTTTGGGTCAGTCCACATGAGAATTTTCTTGCTTTGGTTTGGATCTACAACTTTGCCAAAGACATAAAAACAAAATTCCGAACGGTTTGTGATATATGGATTCCATAAAAATTTTCCTTTTTTAAAAAAACCATGTTTGGGTGCAAAAACTTAGGGTGTCCAAAAAAAAAAATTTCGATGTAATCTGGCCAAGTCCTTTGCGGATTTTTTTTAGTTTCGATATACACTTCAAAAAAAACCGGGTACGAAAGAGGAACCAATTTATGTGTTGCACTGTGTAATGTTAACTATATATTTGCTATTAACATTAACATATGAACGTGTGTGTATTAGGTGTATAACTAAATTATGGACTTCTCAATAAAATTAAATGAATTTAATTACAACAAATTTTCCAAGTTGACCAATTTTGGTCAACATTTTATTTGTTCGAAACATATTTCAATTTTCCCTTACTTACTGTCATTTATTCGGGTTTTTATTTTTATCGATTAAACAAACAAACAAACAAATATTGATCAAACAATCAGACGATTAACCTTTTCGAAATCGTTCGATTAATCGCACAATTTAAGACAAAAAAAAAACACTTTTAAAAATAAAATAGAAAAATGTTAACGAAAGACGTTTTCGCTAACATTTTTAGGTCAAAAGTTTCAAGAAAAAAGCAGTTTTTGAGCTTAAAAATGGAAAACAAAAAAATGCGAGCTAAGCAATGGTAAAAAAGTAAAAAATAAGATAAATAAAATTTTCGAACTGAAAAAACGAAAAATTGGGTTCTTAACCCCACGTTTGAAACGTGGGCCGCAAAAAATAGCTACCCTTACTTTTTTTACCTTAATCCAAATTTTATTAAGATCGGAAAGAAGCCATCGGGAGAATCTCCCTGTAAGTAGTTTTATTAATAGATACTTGAATTGTTTATATACAACACGAGTTTTAGTAAAAATTCTTCTTGAATTGGTAATTTTTCCAAAAGTTTTTAATAAAAAAAGTATTTTCTAAATTATTCGTTTTATTCGAAATTAAGGCGATTATAATTTGTTGGAATTATTCGTTATTCGAAAATCATGATTTTAAATTGTTCATTCGAGTTTTCTTTAATCGAATCATTTTTATTTGAGGGACAACCCTACTCTTTACCGTATTCATAAAAAATCTTAATTCAGATAGAATCTAGCTTCTAAGAGTTACTAATTTCTAAAAAATCTTAATGGAAGTTCGTCCGTCTTGAAATAGTGCATAACGAGGAATATTTTATTGTAGGAAGTTGTTAAGTTGTTAAAAATAGAACTCAACTCCTCTAAAATAAAGGGTCTATAAGGGAAATAACATTCAACTTCTAAAAATTTGTGTGTTTTTTTTTTGTAATAAATTTCGATCTGCCGGAATACAACGACTTTATAAATATTCATCAAAAGCTTTGCATTTTTTTTTTATTCGTGTTCTTTATATACACTTAATCAAGTAATTTGCAATGCAACTTTTAAAAACAGCGGATGACTTTAAAAATATTTCGCGATTTCATACTGAGATTCAGTCTTTAAATTTCGCGGTATCCACAATATTACCGCAATATTAGTATTTATGCAAATAATTTTTTTATTATCATATTTTGTTTGACTTAGTTCTTTCGTAGCATACAGAATTCGGAATTAATTTCATCTAGGAATGGTCCACAATAAATTTGTATGTATTTCTTTAATTTTTCTGTTGAAATTTACAAAAAAAAACTTTTCGCAGACACTTTTCTGCAACTAGTTTTTGAACACTATTTTAACATAAAGTAGCAAAGGCTATGAAATATGACAAGTTTAAAGTGAAGAATCCATATATTATTTTAAGATGCAAACCAACTCAATTGGTTAAGAAATACTTAAATGGCAGCACTTTGAAAATATTCTCAATTAAAAGTAATCACCTGTTATCTAAAAATCAGCTAAATTTTTATTTTTTTATGTAAAAAAAAAAATTTAATGTTTTTTTATTGATGCAAAAGGTTTTATCCTGTAACTGAGGCTAGTTTTGGAGAAAATATTCACTGAATATTGTCCTTCATATATATTTTAACATTTCTATGTAAAATCAATTTATATGTGTAGTACGTAGGCGTATGAGCAATTTTATTCTATGTAAAGACGTGCACTAATAGAACTGTAAGTATTGAAAAAAAAAAAAAAACATAACGGACACATACATCCATCCATACATGTTATTTGTTGTATAAATAAGAGAGTGAGTATAACTCTTATTGTATGGTTTTGCTTATACACACTCACTCAACTCAAAAAACCAATTACATATATGTATATGTTGTTTTGCATGGAATATTTGTTTGTATTTGTGTTTTATTCTCAAAAAACTGTAGTACTATAAGTATTTTTAAGAAATTGGTGATAATACATTTTTCAAATAATTGTAATGAATTTTGTATTAAAAAATGATCAACAGTGAAATTAAATAAAAAGTTGTGTATAATGTACACCAAAAACTATAAAATTGGAAAAAATTAAAAAATTTGTAAAAATTGAAAAAAAAAATCGTTAAAATTAAAAAAAAAATCTCCAAAATTTAAAAAACTTCAAAAAAAAAGTTAAAGATTGATAAAATGAAAATTTCAAAAATTAATTGAATAAATCGCCAAAATTTTAAAATTCTAAAATTTTGCCAAAAATTAAAAATACTGCTAAAAGTAAAAAAAAAAATTGTCAAAATTAGAAAAAAAACAAGGATGGCCAACATAACGAATAACGGTTACTGGTTTCTTACCGGTATAAACAGTGATACCGGTACAATGCCTATATAAAACCAAAATAAAAAACCGTTAGCCAACAAAAATATTGACGTCATTGATAAGAAGCATTGATAAGTATTTTGTTGATACATAGAGAGAATTTCTTGGACAAGTAGTAATGAAGTTTTTTCACTAAACTGATAAAATTTCTTCTTAAACTTTATAAAAAAAGCTTCATCGATTTAATGAAAAATTTGTTAGTGAAACTTTTTCATTATTCGTGTGTAATTTTTAATAAATGAAATGAAATTTTTCATTAAATTTTTTGAAAAACTGAGTATTTAAGCTCTTTGTTCTATTCCGAAAGTTCTTTATTCTTTTCCACTCGTTTTGGCAAAAAAACGTTTTTTGCATTTGGGTGTGAACGTTGCTTTAGGTAAACAAACAAATGAGTTAAGAAGGCAATGGAAAATTTCCGTTACATTTATTCTACAAAAAATGTAAAAAATAACTCACATTAAAAATCTTGAAGACGTTAACTTATCTCCGTATAGCAAATGTAATAAGTTAAATAAGGATAGAAGATGTTGTGATTTTATTTCATATAAGAAAATAAATTTATATTGCCAAACTTCAAATATTTTTATTTCAAATATCTTGTTAAATTGATATTTTGAAAGGTTTTTGGTAACGATTTTTTATGTTCATATAATTTAGCGATTACAGTGCAAAAAAAAAAAAAAAAAAAAAAAAAAAAAAAAATTCGCTTAATATATATGCTCGACATATGTTGAAAAACGAATAAAAATCTTCAATGTTTGATATTCCTTCACTTACAATGTAAAGGATAGAATATGATGACATTTGAAAATAACTGCCAGTCAAATTTCAACTTAATTAGTTGAACTGGCAACTGTGGTAATAATTAACAACTAAACATAGCTTTATAGAAAATAAGTTCGCAGTAAATTTCGTCATACTCAAAATCTAAGTTACGGCACATTTTTAACCTAACTAGTTGAGTTAAATAGATGATGTTTACAATTTAACACTTTAAGGCACGAAGAATGTTGATGAAGGCCGTTGCGGGCTAGAAAGTTATACTAGAAAGTTATACTTTAATTTACTTTAATTCTGTTAATTAAAGTAAATTATCACAAATAAAATTATAATTTTTCTGTTAATATGGAAAAATATTTATGATCTTTAACCGAACTAACCAACAACTCACATACAATTTATATAGATCAACAATAAAAATTCACTATTAACCACTCACAAGGTACAGTGCAAAAATTCGCTTAATATATATGCTCGACATATGTTGAAAAACGAATAAAATCTTCAATGTTTGATTTTCCTTCACTTACAATGTAAAGGATAGAATATGATGACATTTGAAAATAACTGTCAGTCAAATTTCAACTTAATTAGTTGAACTGGCAACTGTGGTAATAATTAACAACTAAACATAGCTTTATAGAAAATAAGTTCGCAGTAAATTTCGTCATACTCAAACTAAGTTAAGGCATGTTTTTAACCTAACTAGTTGAGTTAAATAGATGATGTTTACAATTTAACACTTTAAGGCACGAAGAATGTTGATGAAGGCCGTTGCGGGCTAGAAAGTTAACTCCATTCATGCAGGTGTCAAATAACTTTTTTCTAATTGTTTTTTCTGTTAATTAAAGTAAATTATCACAAATAAAATTATAATTTTTCTGTTAATATGGAAAAATATTCATGCTCTTTAACCGAACTAACCAACAACTCACATACAATTTATATAGATCAACAATAAAAATTCACTATTAACCACTCACAAGGTACAGTGCAAAAAAAAAAAATTCGCTTAATATATATGCTCGACATATGTTGAAAAACGAATAAAAATCTTCAATGTTTGATATTCCTTCACTTACAATGTAAAGGATAGAATATGATGACATTTGAAAATAACTGCCAGTCAAATTTCAACTTAATTAGTTGAACTGGCAACTGTGGTAATAATTAACAACTAAACATAGCTTTATAGAAAATAAGTTCGCAGTAAATTTCGTCATACTCAAACTAAGTTACGACATGTTTTTAACCTAACTAGTTGAGTTAAATAGATGATGTTTACAATTTAACACTTTAAGGCACGAAGAATGTTGATGAAGGCCGTTGCGGGCTAGAAAGTTAACTCCATTCATGCAGGTGTCAAATAACTTTTTTCTAATTGTTTTTTCTGTTAATTAAAGTAAATTATCACAAATAAAATTATAATTTTTCTGTTAATATGGAAAAATATTCATGATCTTTAACCGAACTAACCAACAACTCACATACGATTTTTGAGAATTTTTTTGATGAATAAATTTAAATTGACTATACGTTTTGTAGCTCTGCTTTGCGAATTTTTTTTTTTTTTTTTCTTCTTCTTTTTTATAAATTTCAAAGACAATTTTAGTGTTTTTACTTCGATTAAGAATATAAAAAAAGTGTTTTTGACTGTTTGGCGAAACCCGGCAAAATAAATCTGACAATCCTGGTAATATGTATATCATTTTTGGAGAATTTTATTAATTTTTGCCGATTTTAATTTTTTTTTTTAGCGACTTTTTAAATTTTTGCAATTATTTTTTTTTTGTATATTTTTTAATTTTTGTCAATGTTTATCAATTTTGGGATTTTTTTTTTGATTTTATTTTTCAATCTTAGCGAATTTTTAAATTTTTAGTGAATTTGGCGATTTTTATGAAATTGTGTTGAATTTCTATTTTTTTTATTTCATATGGTTTTTGACCCACAGCTGTGTAATTTTTATTTTACTAAAAATACTGCTTATAAATTTAGCTAGGTTTTAAACATCTTGAATTTTTCACAAATACATAAAATACTTATGGTGCAACCATAAATATCTCTTTTATCTACTTGAAGGAAACAAATACAAACCAGTGTATTCTTTTTCTCTTTTCACACACTACACCATATCTACTTAAAAGCATACTAATATATACTAGTTACTGAAACAAAAAATACTCACCAATATCTACGCGAACAGAAAAAATATAACAACTGGTCTAAACGTGTTTAATGTATTATTTATAGCTCATACGCCTACATACCTATCAAATGTCAATTTAGTAAATGGGCAATTTTAAAACGGTTGTAATTCAAAAAAATGTTTTTTTTTAAATATTTTTATTTATAACACAGTATAGATTCACTTTTTGTAAAGTGCCAACGGACTGTGATCTTCGATTTGGCGTATTTTATGCTTGATATCTCCAATCGTGCTTTGGACGACATTCGTGAAAAAAAAAATTTTTTTTCATTCTTCAGTGCATTTTGCTTTTCAACCATTTTCATACACTTTTTGTTAGAAAAGATCCCAAAAGTCCTCAATTGGCCGTGCTTTTGAAACATTTGGAGGATTTGCGTATTTCGGTGCAAAATATATATTTTTTTGGATTAAGCCATTCTAATGTCTTCTTGGCATTATGACAGCTGAGTAAATTTTTCCAAAATAATATGTTGTATTTAGAGTGTCTATCTCTGATATATTTTGCCAGTTTTACTAAACATTTATTAATGTGAACATCCGCGTTAACAGCCATAGCTTTCGAATTCTGAATCTAAAGTTGTAATACACTTTTTGCCGAAATGTCTGTCCACACTAGTACTTTTTGGTTCAAATATTAAGTTTACGTGTCCAGAGGTTTTGGTTTGTCATTTCAAAAGTTGAAATTTTTCTTACAGGGTAATTAATCACACCTAGTTTCCTCATTTTTTTGAAAATATAAAAAGTTTTTTGAAAATTTCCTGTAGCGTGGCAGATGGCTTGGAAAGCACCATATGTATGTGTCAGTGTGTGTTTTTATTTAGTTTTTGTGTTTATTTATAAAGTTATTTTATATACAATTTTGCCAATTTTGCATAAAGTTTCATTTAGTGTGTTGTTACATTGTATAATCATTTAAGTTTATTATAAATATCATACAGAGAAAAATAACATAATTTTCCAAGTAATAATTTCAATGTTGTTATGGTATTTTATTTTGTATGTAAATGTTGATATATATGAATACAGGAATGTATGTGTGTTAGTTAGCATTCATGTATTTAACAGATTATTTGTACATTTTTGTCTGTATTTATTTATCACTTGTATTTTAATGCAATTACATATTATTGTTAACATATTGTCATAAATGCATTTGTTGTGAAAAGAACAACAACAAAAAATAAAGAAAACATAACAAGATAATAATAACAAATAATACTTTAAATTTAAATATAAATACACTCAACGAAAAAATTATAAGACACAACTAAAAATAATAATACAATTTTGTGCGCCCCGGTAGGCTAGTTGGTAGCGTGCTGGCTTATCAGTGCGGGGGTCGTGGGTTCGATTCTTACCAGAGGCACTGGTCTGTTTTCGCTACAACGAGCCAAAGGCCATAGTAACTAGTGATCGGTTAGGGTAATAGTATATAATTTGTAATTATATGATTATTAATTAATAAAAAAAAAAAAAAAAAAAAAAATACAATTTAAATGGAAAATCACTGATGAGGCATGTCCATAAAAATGCAGAAACCATTCTAGTCTAATTTAAAAATGAATAGCGTTTATAATTTTTAAAGAAAAACGTTTATTCTTCTTCTTAACCTCTTCATTTCTAAAAGAAAAAATTTTAATTACAATAAATTTCGGAAATTGTGCATTTATTTCGCGAAATTTTTCGAAAGTGCCATAAAAATCATAAATAGGTAAAATTATGACAATCTTGCTTATTTTTCTCTCAAAATCGATAACATTTTAAACTACCCTCGTTAAATATAGTTTTTTTTTAACTCGTATTTTTGAAATTACTTCTCAAAGAAATTTTTTTTTGATGTTTTTCATTACAAATGTTCAATAACCAAGTAAACAAGTTGTAAATTGCTTCAAGGCTTCAAAAAAAAAATCAAATGTAAACCACAAGTGGAAATCAATTCACGCACTCAATTAATCAGCTGAATTGAGTTTGAATATAGTAAACCAACAAATAGACGTTTATAACGTTAGTTACACATGCACACATTTGCAAATATCAACATTAATGTGTTGATAGAGAATTTTATGAATTGAAAGAAAAAACAGCCTAGACTACACTCAAAAAAATATGTTTGTAGAAAATTTAGTAAAACGTTTTGTAAATCAAGTATACTATTATTCAGCAAATTTTTTGCTGAAATTGTGTTTTCAGCAAAATTTTAAATATACTTATACTTACTCGATTAAAAATGGTTCTATATACAATTTGATATGATTATATATGCTTATATGTGTAGCAATATATTACGATATATGATCATATCTTATAATTATGAAAATATTTATTTACGAAAATTTTTAATATGGTGTAATATATCATCATATATTAATGTATTGTATGCCATATATAAGCAAATCTTGTATATCTGATCATACGAAATATATATAGATCTATACATAACCATATATTCTACTATATATGAGCATATGTAAGTGTATATAGTACAATTAATCAAAAATAATTTTTATATGTTATTATATATGGCAAAACACATCCTTATATATAAATATGTATAGTAAAATTTAATGTAAAAAATTATATATTCATATTTTTAAGCACCGTTTATAATTAGAATATCGTCTAATCCATGATATATAGCCCAAAATCTGATCGGGTCTTTAAAATTCCTTTATATTCTGTACACATTTTCTGTAGGATGTCTTTTAGTCACTACCGTTTTCAGTTTCTGCAAATTTTATAAACTCGCGTTTTTATTCTCATTTTTAATTTTTTAAAAAATCAGAAAAATTTTAAAATTAGCGAACTTTAAAGAGCCATATTTCCCAAAGCATATAGACCATTTCAAAGATTTAATAACCCATTTTTTTCGAAAATTCAATCATAATGAAAATACAACTTTTGATTGAATTTTGTACTTTTATATAGGGAGATTTATCATTCATAAACAAAATATCGTATTGCTCGATAAGACCAACAGGAAAGATATAATTTTTATTACTTTGTATAACAAGGACGTGTAAAGTTTTCTGTTTATTTCTGCTCTTGCAAAAATCTGTAAGTCTTCTACTTGAAATTTTTGCGAAAAACTAATTTGATTTTCTTCCTCGGAAAATGTTTTCTTTTTTTGTTTTACCTAGCGTTTTGAATTTATTATATGTGCCAACTTCAGATCCATAAAAAGCATACATTTTCAGATATAACATTATTTTTTAATATTAAAACTTATATATTTTATAAATGAATTATAAGTAGTACTTAATTGGATTACAATAAAAAGTATTGATCTCTAAAACATTTTTAATTTTTTAATAATTTTTTAATTAAAAAACGTATTAGATAAAATTCTATCAAATTATATATAGTTTTATCATATTTGATATATCCATTTTTACGATCAAACTATATGAAATAGATACTATAAGATATCATGAGATCAGCTTATGTATGCCATTTTTCGGATCAGATATGGTGCGATGTTTAGTTATATGTGATTCTATATATAATCATATATGATTATATCCAAACTTTTTCGTTGGGCTTTAAACTAATATTTTACTAATAATTAACTAATATTTTACTAATTTATTTTGCTAAAAAAACATTGCTGATAAGCACATTAATAGTGGGGACGACACTCATATTGAAAGCTATACGCAGAATGAAGTAGATGTAGTTGCATGTCAATATGTAGTAGTAAAGGGAAAAATTATACTAAAAGTACAACACTTGCAAGTCATATAAAAAAATCAACCACGGAAGTTATTTGTATCTATTTTTCTTGCATAAAACAAAAGTTCGTCAACAATAAATTGTGAATTAAAAAAATTTAAATGTTGTGTTTTCACCGGCTTGTCAAAATAATTGTGCATTAATTAAAGACAAAATAAAATATTTAAATTTAATAAAGATTCAATGTGTATTTCGAAATCTATATAGTGATTATTAATGTAGTGTAGTCAAATTACAAACAAATATGTCTTCAGATATAAAGACTAAAGCGAAAGACAAGGACACACACCTAGGCATTTTTTATGTTTCCTTTCGATTATTGCAGAAAGGAGTGGTATGCGTCATATATTGTTATTTGTTTTGTTTCTGGAATTACTGCATTTGTCTTCCTTTAAAAGATGCCATCATTTAAACAACCATTGATGTTAAGAGATCATTTTTTTATGATATATATTTTTTTTCTATATATTTTAAGATATTAAATAATTTATGTTATCAATGTGGGAGTATGATCATTTTTATATTTTGTAACATATGATAAATTATTTTTAAAACAATCGTAACATTTTTTTAAGATTTTCAACAAATAATTTAACTAAAGCATAATTTTCTACAAAATTTTTTGAGTTTTTTTCAGTTTACTAATATTCAGTAAAAATTTTATTAACTTTTAGAAATGATTTTTTAATTTGTAATCAACCAAGTGTTAGCAAAACTTTTCCTGAATTTATTAATTTTGTTGCTAAATTCGTCTCTGATTTTCCTGCCATTACCAATTTTTTTGCAAGCACGCTCCTGCCTAAATTTTGCCAACTTAACTAACTTTTTTTTTAGAGTGGGACAGACATCAAAAGCATACACAATCTAAAATTGCCTAATGTTACGATATACACGTTTTACTATATCAACATAAATACTTGTAATATATATTTGTTAATACACTATGTTCAAGAAGTATTTTGATAATTTAACCTCAATATATTTTTTTAATAAATAATAAAATAACATAGAGTTACAGTGTAGTTCGCTTATATTGAATCTGAATATATATTAGTTACATTCTGCAACAGCAATTTAGAAAAATAATATGTATGAGTTTTCTATCCTTAATACGTATCGCAGCGCCCAACTTCGGTGTTGCCATATAACTTAACTCCACCGAAGTAAAATAATGAATCAGGACTATTAATCAAAAGGATTTAAAAAGTTCTAAGACTTGATCTCGCGCAATCAATGTGTTGCAATGTTTGAAACCCTTCATCTTCCCACCTTTCGTCTCTCCACTTAACCAATTTCCAAAGAAAGCATGACATTAACAAATACGAAGAGTTTCCTGAGTGTTGCTTTTCATTATAAAAAAAAAGGCTAGGACCGGTCCTAGGTGACACGCATTACAGCTCCTAAGATTGTAGCAATCGGTCCTAAGAAGGACTATTTATATGAAATAAACAGATCACTTTAATATTGCATTATCATTGGAAGGGGTCAATTGTCATATTTCAGATACATTGCGAGAAATTAGGTTGTGTTTAGTGTCCGACCGAATACCTCGGCTAAAAACGATTTTTGGTCGGTTTTTTTTTTGGTATTTGTAGAAAATGTGGACAAATTTTGGTATTGAAAAAATATTTGCTGAACAATTTTAATTCGATGTTGAGTAAAAATGTTTAAGGGATAAGCCGAGGCTTAGCTATTAAGTTAAATAATCGGCAGGCGAAGTTTTTCCGATTTGCCCGAACATTCGGCGGCCGTATATTGAATTCATTGCTTACGCTCTTGTTCATTTTTTTTTAATTTTACCCAACTTATAATATGGAACTATGCTCCCACTTTAATTTGGGTAAATTTACTATATTAGTGTAAATTGGTATACACAAAATGTGTACAGAAATCGTTAATTACACATAAAGTGCGCAAATTTACTCATAATGTGCGTAATAAATTGTTTAGTATTTACATATTCACATATATATTTTCATATGCGAAAAATGAAAAATTTTAGGTCTATACAATAATTTGTAAAAAAGAATTGTTATTTTTAATTTATTTGTATTAATAAATATTAACATAATATTATTACTAAAAGCCTACGTTGACAATGTAAAGAAGGAAAGGTGTAGATGTAAACTCGTGTTTCAGCGGCTCCGGATTTCTTTTTCCAGAATTAGTAAGAAAAATTCAGTATTTGCTATTTTTTTAAACTGAATTTGTTTGTCCATTGAACCTTTATTTGTGGTTTAGCTTTTGTTAAGTATTTTTCAATTATAATTATGAAAACAAAATTTAAACAAAAAAATTTTAAATTATCGAAAAAAAATTAAACAATTTAGTAAAAAAAGGGACAATTTTAAAACGTTTGTAATTGAAAAACTAATTTTTTCTAGTGAAAAAGTATTTTTATTTACTAGTTCTTTACGGGTAGTGTGGTCTCTTCAAAACGGAGTCGCTTTTTGACTCTACTTGATGCTCACGAGTAGCGTGAGCTGCCACTTAAACCAACCAAGCAACCAAATTTTATTTATACCACAGTGGAGACTATGTATTATTAATTCACTTTTTTAGAGAGCTAACGAACTGCGATCTTCTATTTGGCGTATTTTGAAGCCTCCAATCATGCTTTGGACGACATTCATATCAATTTTTTTACACTGCTTTTAATTTTTTTCTTCAATCCTTTAGCGCATTTGGTTTAACAACCATTTTCATACACTTTTTGTCTTTTATGCCAAAAGTCCTGAATTGCACGTGCTTTTGGGACGTTTGGAGGTTTTGCGTATTTCGGTACAAAAGGTATGTTTTTTGCATTGAGCCATTTTAGCGGCCTTTTGTCATAATGACAGCTTGCTAAATCTGGCCAAAATAATGTTTCGTCTTTAGAAAGTATATCTCTGAGCAATTGTTCCAGTTTTACTTAGCATTTATTAATGTAAACATCCGCGTTTACAGCCATTGCTTTTGAATCCTGGATGAAAAGTTGTGATATACTTTTTGCGAAATGGCTGCCCACACTAGTAATTTTGGTTCAAACTTCACTTTGGCCAAATTCGTACCTTGTCAAGAGTTTTTTAAAGTCATCAGAATACAGTCCCGAATTAATGCATCCGTTGTTCCAAGCTAAAGAAAAGTATTTTTCATAATCCAAAATTATTTGAAAATATTTTTCATTAAGTTTTTTCTCAGTTGTCTGCATTTCGTTGGTATTTCTGTCAATTGTTTTTTACTATATTTGTCTACTGCCTTTCTCTGGTAGTGTTTCACGTTCATTTGAAGTTACGTGGCCTACTTACAATTTGATGCTCCAATTTGATTAACCGCCGATTTGTTCAATTGAAAAAGCTCACCTATGGTCAATTATTTTGGACGTCAATTATTTTTGTTCCCAGTTGATGTCACTCCATTTTGAAACCATTTTAATATGGAATATATTACTTGCTCCTTAAGGAAACCGTCCAAGCATGTCATTGACATTTTTTCTTAAACTGTTTTAACCACTATCAATTTGAATTTTTTACTTCTGAATATTTAAAATAATGCTTATAATATAAGATTTTATTGACATCCACTTTGAAGAATAAACAAAGAATTTATATTTGAATTTTGTCTATTTACTTAATTGACATAGGTTATGATGGTTGTTTTCAATTTAGAAAAAAAAATTGTTTAATTCTTTTTCTTGTGTTGTTTTCTATTGGGACAATCAAAATTTACTACTGTTTTTAGGTAAAAATGTTTATAAATTTAAAAACATGTTTCCCATTATGCAGATTGTTATCATTTGTATTTATTTTTGCAAACATAAATGTGTAAATTATTTAAGCATTTTGTGTGTATATTTACTTATTTTATGTAATGTTACACAAAGTTTCACTGCATTAAGTTTGCAATAAGTTTCCAATAAACATTTTTCCATTTGTCAAATTTGTCCGTAATGCTTTAAAAAGCTGAATACCGACAAAAAGCATTTTCTGACCGAAGTCTTCGGTCTATAAATTTGATACTCAAAATCCCATCTAGTTAATTATTACCCCAATAAACACTTTTCCATTAGTCAAATTTATCCACAACGCTTTAAAAAACCGAATACCTACAAAAATTATTTTCTGGTCGAAATCTTAACACATGCAAGTAGAAGTGTGTCTACCGAAGTGTCGACAAAGTGTCAGTCGGTTGGTACAACTCAACATTAGTTTTCACTACAAAGTTCGGTTAATTAAATTGAGTTTTAGTAGGAACACCCAAAATATTGAGAAATGTAATGTAAATATCTTTGTATTAACTGAATTTATAAGTTGTTACCATCAAAATACACTTTTCAATTCGGTTAACACTTTATTTCTCTGTGTATACAAAAATATTTAATTATACAATTCTATTATAGGGTCCGCTCTAACTAGTCACGGGCAATTGACTTCTCGTTCCCCGTAGGTTATATATTGTTAATGTCTAAATAAATATTTTCTAATACATTGTAAAAATTTTAATATTTATTTTTGATTGTAACATATTTCAGTGTCAAACTATGACTTCATATTTACAAAAAAAAAAAAAAAAAAAAAAAACTTTTATACCATTGAAGTGTAAAAAGCCTAAGAGCTCTAACAAAAGAAAATATTAATGAAAATATTTAATTTACATTTCTTTTTCGTTGACAATTTTTCATTACACACAAACAAATTGTATATATCAACGACTCATAAGTACAGAAATGAATGATGTGTGGCGTATTAAATTCCCTTAAGCTACTACAACAAAATAATAATAATAATAATAATCATCTATTGCCGCGCCGCTTATCAACAATACCGTTAGGCACATTTATCATTTTTTCCGGTATCGTTTTTTCTACAGCTTATAAAATGTCTTAATTATCCTGTTTGTGTGTGTGTTAATGACATCCTGGCTATACAAATATAAACACACACAAAAAAATATATAAAAATTTTGTCGCTCCAAATTCATTCAAACATTCATATAAAATAGACTCTATTGTTTGTGTAACAGGTTTCTTATTGTGTTCCTTAGGTATAAAATGTGAAAATGAAATAAAAACCTGGCTTCCTTTCAAATACAAACACTTCCTTTAAGAATGTAAGACTGGCAGTGCGAATTTGATGTTTATCTTTTTGGTTTGTTAATGAAAGAAAAATTGGGGTCACCATTTATTTGATTGGAATTTCATTTTATTTTGCTTTAATTATGTTTCGTATTTAATTTCAAATTATGGGAATTTAATGAGGTTTGTTATATTCAGTTTAATAAATGTTTAGACACGTTTTTCTGATTATAAGTTAAATTTTCTTATTTAGTTTTTTTTTTTTTGTCTTCATTTAAAAACAATTTTCTTACAAAAATTTGTTTTGTTTATTTTTAGAAAATTTAAATGATGCCGCTCAAAATGATGCTGAAGACAATTGGTGTAAGTAAATTTAAGTGATATAACAGAAACATAATCATAAGTAATCTTGTTAAAAATAATTAAATTTAGCTAAATATTTTTCTCAATAAACAATGCGAACATTAATATGTTTTCAATAGAGTACACCACGTATGAGTAATATGTTACACTTCACTAAATATTCATTATACGCCTTAGAAATTAAAATATAATACATAACATCTATTTATAAAGCTATGTACAGACGGTTGTCAGATCTTACAATATTGTCAGAAAAATGTTCAGAAAATGTCTAACAACAGTATGAACTTACAACTTTTGTCTTGCAACATTGTCAGAAAAGGCATTGTCTTGTACATTGTTATATTGTCAGACATCAGACATTCGTGTGAACACCCGTTGCCTTTGTCAGATATTTGCAAGACATTGTAAACAATTTTTTATTGGCAGATGTGTTTAAATTAATGCATCTGACAATGGCAGTATTGTCACAGAAATGTTTCTATTGGCGGCACTGTCCATAAATAATGAAAAAAAAAACAAAAGTTCATATTAATAATATTAAAAATCAAAAGTAAAACAAAATAGGAAATCAAATTAAATAAAAAAATGGATGGCGACATTTCCATTAATGAAACCTGCGTCATAGATTGCAGCTATGAGCCAACTGACTTGATGTTTCGTACCCAGTCGCCAAGAGGCTCCCAGTCGCCAACAGGCTCTAAAGCCGGGAAAAAACCAACACCCAAACAAAGATCCTACCGCAAAAAGGTGGAATCCGTGTGGTCACACGAAAGTATTATCAAACTTATCGAGGAAGTTGAGGTACGGCGAAGTTTATGGGATGCTGGTTGCGCTGAGTATAAACTTCTCAAATATATTTTATGGCAAGAGGTCGCAGATGCCATCCAGATAAGTGTGAACGATTGCAAAGAAAAATGGGCAAATCTCCGCACCTCTTTCAACTGTAATTTGCAAAAATATTTTGTCCTCATCCTCGCTACTTTCTAATACATATGCAGCTAAAATCGTTACAATTGCTTTTTTTGTTCCATGACAGTTAATATTATTACTTTTTCATTTCAATTAAACACACAATTGACAATTAACAATTTCTTTCAAATGCTTTAACAGTTCTGGCAATGTCTAACAACAGATCTGGCAATTTTTGCCATACAAGAATCTGACAACCGTGTGAACTGACAAATTTCGTTGGCAGATAAATTTATTGTTTGACAATTGTCTGACAATGAAATTGAAAGGTTTTCTTACAATCGTCTGAACTGACAATTTACCTTTAGCTAAACATGTTTCATTGTTAGTACATTGCCAGCACATTGCCAGATCTTACAATATTGTAAGATCTGACAACCGTCTGTACATAGCTTGATTCCGTTTGTAGATATATACAGTTAGGAGCAAAAGTGTAACAGTCCGATTAAAAAAAAATTAATAAAATTTGATATTTGATATTATATCCAATTGAAATACATTTTGATCCGACAAATGTTGCATCGTATTTTATATAAATGCATTATATTACACTGAGTTTGATATAATTTGATACGATTCAATCAATTTGTCAAATTGAACACTGGCGGGCTAAATATAATGGCACGATTATTAAGAGACCAATTTAAATTTAAAGAGGCCAATTTAAAAAAAAAAATAATACGATGCTACAAAGAAATGTATCAAGTTTGATATATCATTTTATCTAATGGAAATACAATTTGATCCAATAAACTGTGGTAATATAAATTGGTTATATAAATTGATTATGTTTCATTGAGTTTGATATAATTTTATACGATTCAGTCGAGTGAAAATCAATTTGTTAAATTGATTATTAGATATTGTGGTCCGATTGTTAAGAGCCCAATTAAAATTGAACGTTCAATTAAAATGTTTGGAGTTTAACATTTGAAATTGTGATGTTCAAAACAAAAACTGCAATACATTGTTTTGTTAAATCACATATCGCACTTGATCAACAAGAGGGTATTAACTCAAAATTTTAAAATTTTCAGTAGAGTCAAAAAACTGTTTATGGCCACATTTTAACAGAATTTAAAAATTCAAACATATCATAATAAGCAAATTCCATTTGAAAATATAGAGCAATTCCATATGAAAACGATCAAAATTGGCAAATTTTTGGACGACCCCTCTCCGATTTTAAAAGAAATAGTCTCAATCGATTGCCCAGCAAAAAATAATGTACCTACATATTTTTTTTTTTTTTATAGTGACTGGTTTAGTGGTGGTGTGCACCACTGTCATGTGACAAAATTGAAGAATTCTTCATAAGGGACCTCATTGAAAGTTGTTTAAAAAAAAAACTACTAAAGCGATCGCAACGAGTGATAGCTCGTTGGAAAGGTATTGAATCAGGCTTTAATTGAAAAATAAAATTTTCCTAATTTTTCTCAGAAATTCACCTTTTTTCCCATGAAAATTAAATTTTTCCATGAAAATTAAATTTTCCGATTTTCCACAGAAGCTCCTAAATTTTCCGGCTAATTTTATTTTTTTTTGATTCCTCATAATTTTTGCTTTAAGAATCAGCAATAAAAAAATGGGCCCGACTCCTTGTTTGGACAGGAGAAGAGCTATTAAGAGACCACCTTGTTCTCATTGTTTTTATATTTTTTATAATTGAATTATTTTTAATTATTTAACAAGAAAAATTAGGAAAATTTTATTTTTCAATTAAAGCCTGATTCAATACCTTTCCAACGAGCTATCACTCGTTGCGATCGCTTTAGTAGTTTTTTTAAACAACTTTCAATGAGGTCCCTTATGAAGAATTCTTCAATTTTGTCACATCTTCTCCAAAACGAAGTCGGGTGGGTTACACTGTAAAGCTTTCTGGATCGATAGAAAAACATTTTTTTTTGCCTATTTTTAGATAATTATAGATTTCGAAATGTTTCCGATTCTTCAAAAAATCTATTGATATAGTAAATTTTGTAGCATTTTGCAAATTTAATTAAAGCATTATAAATAAAATACAAAAATTAGAGCCTTCATAAATTGTATTATATTCATTTAATATTTTAATTTAATTAAAAAAAAAAGAAAAAAAAACATGAACATTATCTAAAAACGTGTATAAATAAATTAAACAACTTTCAATGAGGTCCCTTATGAAGAATTCTTCAATTTTGTCACATGACAGTGGTGCGCACCACCACTAAACCAGTCACTATAAAAAAAAAAAAAATATGTAGGTACATTATTTTTTGCTGGGCAATCGATTGAGACTATTTCTTTTAAAATCGGAGAGGGGTCGTCCAAAAGGTGACCGCTTTCATATGGAATTGCTCTATATATACATTGTTTTTGTTTTAAATTTTACCACTCATTGCAAAAAAAAAACTCAATTTTTTGAGTTAATACCATTTTTTTGAAATTTTATCGATTTAAATTTATAGAATAAAACAAATTTTATCAACAAAACAGTATCAACTCAAAATACAACCAAATATAAATAAAACAGTTTGATTATTTTTAACATAAATAAAGGCTCAAATCAAAATAATACCTTTTTTATGAAAATATACGATTCATTTCTATTTGAACTTTTGTATTAACTCGAAATAATACCTTTTTGTTGAAATAAAGGTAATCACTACATTATCATGAAAATGGTCTCAAAAGTGGTTTTCGAGATGAAAGAGTAATCGGAATACGTTGAAACTTTTACAATAGATAGATATTGATGTTGTTAGTTGATTTCTTGAAAAAAGTGATATTTTAAAAATTTTGAGTTAATACCCTCTTGTTGATCAAGTGCGATATATTAATTTGATTCTGCCAATAAAATTATACATTGCCGTTCTAATAACATATAGTATAACAAATTAAAAGATACAATTAAATGTGCCATTTTACGAAAAATTTTAGTGCCAAACAAAATTTTAACTTACTTACTTACGTGTTTAACTATATGAAATTTTACAAAACTGGATCTCATTGTATAAGTTTATATAATATTATTTTTTTTCGGGAAGGTTTCTTTTGATCGTATATATTGCTTAAATTTTTTAACTATGAAATAATATAAAATATTTTTTACCTTATCAATCAGTCTATCCTTGTTCAAAATTTAAAACTATTTGATATAACGGAGAAAATACCCAGCCAGAATTTGCTAATGGTCTGAAAAATCAAGCTCTGGTAGAGCACTGTTTGCCAATGGTTCAACAAATTACAACGCTCTTCCAACATTAGTAAAAAATGCTTTGCCAGTACTTAATTAACAAAATTTACAAAGGGAAAATAATAAAAGCACTAACACAGCCCTGGCTTAGAACGCTTTCCCAACATTGGCAAAAAGGACATTGCCAGTACTTATTTACAAAATTTACAACCGTTAACATAATAAAAACAGTGGCACAGCTCTTGTTCAAAACGCTTTCCTTACGCTGGCCAAAAGGGCTTTGCAAGTGCACGATTTACTAAATTTACAACCGTATATAAAAACGAAATTTAATGCATGTTAAATAAGTTAGCAGGTTTTAAAAAAAAATAACAAATGAATAATATTTTTTAAAAATTTATTTTACATACTTTATTGCTAATAAAGGGTCCGCCAAATAACTTTTTTTTGAAAATGCCATAAAAAAAACTACTGAATATTTTCTCAAATTTCTTTTTTTATTTGAAAGTACAATCCTTCCGGTTAATAATGGAAAATAATTTCATTCAAATGGCTGCCTCGGCTGGCCATGCTGTAGCCTACATGATCGGTCCAATTTTTAAGCACATTATCTGCCACAGCAGCAATATTCTCGGGTGTACGCACTGTTTTTGGCTTATCACGCTTTGGTTTATCGATGAGGATGCCAGTTTCTTTCACTTTTTTCACAAGATAACGAACATACGGAGCTGACGGTGCTTCTCTTCTTCTATCCGTACGCAATTTTCTCACACATTCTGCAACATTACCATGATTTTCAAAGTAATGTCGCAATATTTCCCAGCGTTGTTCAAGCGTATACACAACCATATTCATTCAGCGGAAGGATAAAACTAATTATCTGTCAAATCAGACATGAGCTAAGTGTTACCATTCACGAAATAAGCACTAGTTGAAAAAAAACATTAGATGGCGGACCCTTTATTTATATAATAGAGTTATGGCAAATATTTCATTATCTACACTTAAATTCTACCATATTTATATTTATTTCAATATTATTTTCAATCATATTTTAACTGTGAATATTCGATTTTATTTTGATGATACTGGATAATTAAACAAATTGCTACTTCATTAAAATTATTGCCTTTTAAATGAAAATCAAAAACTTTGTATTTGGAACGTGTTGTGCTAAAAATTTTGTTTACTATCATAACGTTGCCGTTGTCGAGCAAACAAACATTGTCAGGATGAATGGATGTAACCGGGAAACCAGAAATGTTAACGTTTTAAAATTAGGGTTTTGGTACTGGCAAAGCGCTTATTGCTAGTACTTTGCCAACGTTTTAGAAAAGAAACGGCCAAGCCCTGCCCGGTGTTATCATTTTGGGGTTGGTAAAGCACTTATTTCATCATTAAAAAAGCACTTTAATGGTTGTTCTAACAATGCTTTGCCAACGTTTTAAAATTATGTTTTTGGTACTGGCAAAACGTTCCTTGCCAGTGCTTTGCCAACGTTTTAAAAAAATCAACGGCCAAGCCCTAACCGGTGTTATTATTTTGGGGTTGGCAAAGCACTTAAATCTTCAGAAATTCAACGCTCTGCCAACGCTTATACCACCGTTTAAAGCACTAGGCCAATGCTTTGCCGTTCGTATTTTTCTGGCTGGGTATTGGTTACACTTTTGCACTCGGTCAATATTTGAAAGTTTTATTAAGGCTTTTATAAAATTGTCATAAAAAACTTTAATCTTTTTGCTGTTTTTGTATGAAATTGGACAGATTGTAGTAAATTATTGCATTTGTCTTGTCTTAAATTGGGTACCTAGCCATTTTCTAAAATAGCTTGGAAGATACTAGCCATTTTCTAAAATAGCGATTTTTTAAAATGGCCAGTATCTCCGATACTAAGGAGATAGGGCAAAACGGAAAATATATTTATAATATAAATTTGTTAGGTCCGAGAGAGATCGCCGGTGAAAAAGTTTTATAAAACAGCCACAGGTGGTTTTTTTTTATTTATTTACATGATAAATAATACAAATGTATAAACACGGATAATAGAAAGTTAGTTCCTCGTTCCGTTTCGCTTCCCGTGTTCTGTGTTAGAATTCCTATCGATTTTCATTTCATTCCTATGTAAAGCAATTTATACTGCACTTTTTTTTTGTAAACAAATACATTTTTTGCTTAATTCTAATAAGTTTTTTAGCCATTAGTATGATTTCATTAGCATTAATAGGACAAATGCGAATGCCAAAAAATTTTATTACAGGTAAATGGTAATGAAATGTTTTTGCCATTAGCATTTGTGGACTAATGCTAACGAAATTTCAATGTTAATAAAGATTAGATTAGATTTTTCTTTATTTGTTTTTAAAAAGTTTACAAAATGTTTCTTAATTTTAAAGATAATTTTATGAACAATAAAAATAATAAAGAAATGAATGGCTTGGGTGTAATTAAACGTCAGCCGGAAAATGGTGTTAAACATAAATGATTTGAAATACTTTATACTTTTTAATTTACTTTTATTAATTTAAAATATTCTTCTAAAAATTAAATTCAGCTATAAGCATAGTTCTATATTTTAATGCTTCTTTTAAAAAACTATAGAAACCTAGCCAATAAGTATCTTCACCTCCGCAAAGAACGTCAATAACCTGATCGACAGTAAGTGTTGTACATCGAAAAAACTTAAATCTTATTGCATTTAGCAAGGGACATCTGCCAAGAAAATGAATTGTTGTTTCTGGTTCTCTGAGATTGCACAAAGAAAACAATATTGCTTAGCCTGTTCTGAATTGGTTGCCATTTAACCACAGGAGATCACCTCTTGCTTCCAGTATGTAGGTAATCTACTCCTGATTGTAATTTTGGTTGCAATAAGTCAAGCCATTTGAATGATCTAGATTCTTATAAATTCGTTGACGACTACTGTGCACATTTGTTAAATGATCATTATATTTAGCTTTTTTCATCTCATTTATAAGTTTTGAACAAGCATCGTTTCTTTTGATCTTATTTTGTTCTAGTCCATCACTACTAATGTTATACAGTCGTAATTCATCTTTGAAGGCAGCATACCAAAAGATATTTTTCTCCATAATTTGATTCGTAAGTCTATGAGGTAGCCTGCTTTCTTCTAAATCAAATGCAGTTTTTGATATATACCTTAGATGCAAGGAATATGTATAAAAATGGCCTTCTTCGTAGCCAGTTTCTATAGCTAAATCGTAGTTAGGGGTGTTTTCTGGAAGTTTTAATAATCGCTTTGTGAAAAATATTTGGAATTTATCAATTTCCTCAAATTGCGAGTTTCCCCATACTTGAGCTCCATAGGTTTGTATGGCTCTGCAAACTGCTAAAAACATTTTCCATTTAGCTGCTAGAGATACTTCTCTAAGCGCAATGAAATTCTTCCATGTGGCATTAATACTAGCTTTTGCTGCATTAATTTTGACTGCCACATGTTTGGTGTACGACATTTTGGGTGTTAATGGTATTCCTAAGTATTTATACTATTGTACAATGTTTAGGGGTTCACCATTAAATGTCCATTTTTCATTTAAACTATGTCTGCCACCTTTTTGAAATATCATTATTTCTGATTTAGCGAGATTCACCTCCATACCCCATAATCGACAATATTCCTCATATTTTGTAAAGTAAAGGGTCCGCCATCTAACGTTTTTTTTTCAACTAGTGCTTATTTCGTGAATGGTAACACTTAGCTCATGTCTGATTTGACAGATAATTAGTTTTATCCGTCCGCTGAACGAATATGGTTGTGTATACGCTTGAACGACGCTGGGAAATATAGCGCCATCAACATCAACTCACCGTCGTTCTCAACAATTGAACATTTCGGAGACATCACTGCGACGAATTTTGCATAAAGTCCTTGGTATGACGCCATACAAAGTCCAATTGGTTCAGGAGTTGAAGCCAACTGACCATCCAATGCGTTTTCGCTTCGCTAAGTGGGCCTGCGATCGACTTACAGAAGATGCCGATTTTGCCCAAAAAAATCATCTTTTCAGATGAAGCCGCAGAGCTGATGTCGCTTGGCCACCTCGTAGCTGCGATTTGACACCGTTGGACTATTATGTGTGGGGTGCCGTCAAAGATAAGTGTTACGCCAACAAGACAGAGACAGTTGACGCTTTAAAGGACAATATTCGTGAAGCCATTTTTGAAATACAGCTGCACACAATCGATAATGTGTTTAAAAATTGGACCGAACGTGTAGCCTACTGCATGGCCAGCCGATGCAACCATTTGAATGAAATTATTTTCCATTATTAACCGAAAGGATTGTACTTTCAAATAAAAAAAGAAATTTGACAAAATATTCAGTAGTTTTTTTTTATGGCATTTCCAAAAAAAAAAAAAAAGTTTTTTGGCGGACCCTTTATTAATATCCTCCGCTAACAGCACAATATCATCTGCATACATTAAACCTCGAATATTGATTTCGTTTACATACAAACCGCCACCCAACTAATCACGAAGATCATTGAGGTAGAGCGCAAACAACATTGGCGATAACAGACATCCCTGCTTAACCCCTGTCCGTGTATCAAAATAACTGGATAGTTCTAAGCTAGTTCATACCGCTGATTTAGTATTTTGTTAGTTTTTTTCTATAAAATTTACTATTTTTGTAGATATTCCCTTTTGGTGCAGCTTATATAATAATAATTCTCTTGGAACTGAAACAAACGCAGCCCTAAAATCCACAAAGAATGCATATACATACTTTGCGTTTTTAAGCGAATTTTATGTGAACTATAGATGTGAGGCAATATATGTTGTCCACTGTGGAATATCCTTTGCGGAAAAAATCCCAAGTATGGTTAGAAATACAGAGAGTATGATGAATCATATTATATTATGTATTATATGATTCGCATTGTAGTTATAACTATCAAAAGTTTGAATATTTCGGATGGACATTAAGCAAAGAATATCTTCTCCAAAACGAAGTCGGGTGGGTTACACTGTAAAGCTTGCTGGATCGATAGATAAAAAAAAATTTGTTCTTTTTGGCTATTTTTAGATAATTTATAGGTTTCGAAATTTTTCCGATTCTTCCAAAAAATCCATTCTTATAGTAAATTTTTTATCATTTTGCAAATTTAATTAAAGCATTATAAATAAAATACAAAAATAAGAGCCTTCATAAAATGTATTATATTCATTTAATAATTTAATTAAAAAAAAAAGAAAAAAAACTTGAACATTATCTAAAAACGTGTATAAATAAAATAGCTTAAAGTCCAATACTATTTTCAAAACATGCCTTCTAATTTGTATAGGTATACCAACATAAGCCTACATTCCAAAGCTTTATAATAATATAACCTAAAACTGAACATAATTAATTTCAACACTCTACACAGTTTACATACACAATTACATTATTTCTCTGCTCTCTAAATACTTTGGCAAAATTTTAACTGTAATAGTCGTAAATCATTTAAAATTTTAAGTAGCCTCTTTTACTACATACATACATACATACATATATAAATTTAACACCAAATTATTGTAAAATAAGTTATAACATGATTTTACACATTTCGTATTATCAAGGGATGATAATTAGCATGTTCAATATAAATGAATGTCGGTATATCTCTCAATGTACATGCCGAAATTTGAAGTTGAGATTTTGCATTTTAATGTTGGTTGGTTAGTTAAGTTAACTTAGTTAATTTTGTGTACAACTGACAATGGACTAATATAATTATAATGAAACAAATTGTAATGGTAGACACAACAAACATCAGTTACATACAAACAAGAATTTAATTTTGTTTTATATAATCTGATTAATAATTACACAAACCTATACACGCATAGATACACACACAAAGATATTAATAAAACCAGGACAAATGGGAATTTAAAGTGGAAATATTTGTATATAAAATGAAAACTTTTAAAAGAAGTTTTATGATTTAAGCAAAAATAAAGAAAATTAAAGTTTTATTAAATTAATACAGATTTGAAGATAAATTTCTTTAGAAAAACTTTAATCTTAACACATGTTTTAAATTAAATAAAAAAAAACATAGGGGAATTTTCCATAATGTGCCCTGTTTCCTAAAGTTGACTTGCGTTTTTTTTTTTTGTGTTGTTGCATATGTCAAAACTGTGAACTGTCATCGAGTTTCATTTGCGCTATCACTATTTTAAAAAAGTTTTAACGTTTTTCCTAATTTTTCGTAAACATAAAATGTGAATAACAAACAAGTTTTATAGAATTTTCCAAGTCATAATAAATAAAAGAAAAATTTGAAAAATGTAATTTTCATACTGTTTTTATAAAGTGGACCTATAATATATTATTAATTTTTTTTTTTTCAAGTTTTTAGTCGATTTTAGATGGTTTTAACTGCTCTTCTTTATTTTGGACAACTTTTGAAAATGTTGTTAACAAAATCAAAAGAAATTTTTGTTTAAATAAATAGAAATTTTAGTCACTTTTACTCCATTTTCTAACAATTTTAAATCCTGATGTCAAACATTTTTAAATCATTTGTGTGTTTAGAAGGAATCCGCTGAGGTGTACTATGAACGGCACACATTCTCGTGTTTAATCGAAGGATGCCTCCAGGCGACCTACGAACAGCACACACTTGAAGGGGAGGTGACCTACGTCCGGCACACACTCTACTGTTCACCAAAGATTACCTCTAGGCGACCTACGTATGGCACAGACGTGGAGGGAGGTGATCTACGGACGGCACACACTCTGCTGTTCACTCGAAGATTACCTCCAGGCGACCTACGAATGCCACACACTTGAATGGAGGTGACCTACGAACGGCACACACTCTGCTGTTCACTCGAAAACTACGTCCAGACGCAGGGCGGGGGATAGGTGGCATAATTTGGATACCTGTAGGACCGCGAGACTTACGTGGCCCAACTACGACCTAGGGCGTACAAACTCTCTCCTGAGCAGGAGCAGGAGGGATGTCTCGAGGCTGACGGCTGTTCTGACCGGTCACTGACTGATTGGTAGGCATGGCATTAGACTTGGGATTGTACGCGGTTCGCATTGTCGCAGCTGCGGCATACCGGGTGAGGAGGAGACTGTGGAGCATCTTCTCTGCGATTGTCCGGCGCTGCAGAATATTCGACTCCGGATCTTGGGTGACCATATACTGGACGACCTCTCGGTAATATCACGTGTGGGATTCGGTGATCTCATACGTTATATTAACCGAACGGGTTGGGTCTAGTACTCCGGATATTAGTTCCTTACGGGTAGTGTGTTCTTTTCAAAACGGAGTCGCTTTTTGACTCTACTTGATGCTCACGAGTAGCGTGAGCTGCCACTTAAACCAACCAACCAACCTCCAGACGACCTACTCACGGCACACACTTGAAGAGAGGTGACCTACGGACGGCAAACACTATACAGATGCGATCTTCGGACGGCACACAATCCGTTTTATATTCGGCGGGTACCTCCAGGTGACCTACGAACGGCACACACTTGAAGAGAGGTGACCTATGCACGGCGCATGCTCGACAAATTTCCACCGGGATGTTTTACACGAGGTGACCAATGAACGGCACACATTTCCTTATCTAATTCTTGTTCAGAACTACCGGGCACTAGCGGTGTATCTCCTTGCGCTCGCTTCTTAGCTAGAACCAAGTTTAATGGGGTTATGTTTATAAATATACTCACAGGTTGTATGCACGACTGTCTGTAATGTAATAACTCGATCACGGAGGGCACAGGAGGTCAATCCAAGAATACTCAAAGGCGCGACCTATCGACGGCACACACCCTGGGTGAAAGCCCTGTTCAAGGACCTGCTCAGTATACGGCAGGATAACTCAAGAATGCGCCCTACGAACAGCACACACTCCGGATGAAAATGACGTTTAACGACGTCCACAGGCTACGGCAGGATAACTGAAGGATTTCGAAGCATGCGACCTAAAAACGGCACACACCTTGGGTGAAAATCGCGTTCAAGGACCTTTGCAGGATACTGCACAATAAGGATTTCAAGGGACCTGGCACGATACTCCACGGATCTCGAAGGGCTTTCCAAAACATATAAAAAAAATTTCATTATAAAATGTTTAGTTAAAAATTTTGAAATTTTAATTTAATGCCCAAAATAAAAATATCAAATTTTCAACAAAGAAACAAAAACGTCAAATGCATATTAATTAAAAATTACTTGCGACTGTCTATATGACGTTAAAATAACACTGTACTAAAATACATTATAAAATTTGCCCTGTTGCGATGTCTTAACTTAAAACGCAAAGTTGTCAACACTGAACGTAAAAACCATACGTCATTCTGGTAACATTGTGAAATAGAGACGGAGGAGATTAGAAAAATAAACAAAAATCTAAAAATAGAATATTTGTGTTTGTTAGTGTTGGTCACTTCTGAGTATAATATACAATAACAGAAAAAGCTAATAGGAAAGAAAACTGCAATTTAGCTGCATTACATTCTACAAATGGTAATGCAATTTAAAAATGGAAAATCACTGATGACGCCTGTCCATAAAAAGGCAAAAACTAGTTTAGTCTGATTTAAAAATTAATAGTGTTTATTCTTCTTCTTAACCTTAACATTTCTAAAAAAAAAAACGTATTACATTTACACTGGAGGTAATATGTGTTTTGTAAGGTGGTACCAGAATGGACAGGCCTTTGGTAAAGTAATAGGGTTTGTAATAGGAAAGTAACCAGTTACCGACTTTAATTTCTTATTTCCAAACTTATTACCGCAATCACAATATTTTAACAGTAACTGATTGTCGTTTATTTAAAAAGTAATCAGTAAACTTTCTTTTTTAAGGAATATACATTTAAACTACAAATAAATATTTTTTTTAGATTTATTTTACCATTTATTAAAAAAAAACCAAATATTTTTTTTTTTTACAAAAAATGCTTTATTTGAACCACAAAGTTAATGACAGTGAACAACAAAGTTAAAAACACTGTTGTCTTTACTAACTTGGGAGTTAATTTTTAATCGTTAAAATAAAATCGTTTATTTTTACAAAAAAAAAAACGCACTAAAATACGATAACTCCTACAAAAGTTATAGAATTTGGAGAGCTTTTTCTGAAATTGTGCCACTTTGCGTCATTATTTTGGGCGCATTTTCTATCGCAGCGTCAATGCTTCATTCTAGTATTCTGGACCAAAAGCTAGAATACTTATTTTAAAAATATTTTTCTGTTTATTTTACTATATTTCGATTTTAAAACATAACCACGCACAAGGAAATAAAGTGCCAACCGAATTGAAAAGTGTATATTAATGGCAACAACGTACAAATTCAGTTAGTACAGCGATATTTACATTGGATTTCTGAATATTTTGGGTGTTGCAACTAAAATTCAGTTGAATTAATCGAACTTTGTTGTGAAAACAAATGTTAATGCCAATCGTCTGAAACTCGTAATAACCGAATTTGAGTCGCAGTAATCGAATTTCAGTTGGCAAATAGCTTTAAAAATTTTTTATATTAATGAAAATGAAAACTATTCGAGATCATACTCTATATTTCTTTATTATGATATTTTCCTACCAAATAATCTATAGATTTTTTGTTTTCAAATTTATTTTTTTTATTCAGAAATATAGAGTATGGCCTCGAACTTGAATAAATTTCATTTCGCAATTTAAGGTTGAAAACGCATAATTTTTATTTTTAATAAAAATTATATCAAATTTTTTATATTTTTAAAAAATTTCACTTTAGCCTTTTAACAAAAAAAAAATCAAAAAAAAGATTGTATAGTTTTTTCGAGCTATATATAAAATTTTCAATATTGTATTTCACGCATATTATTAAAACTCGTATCATGTGACTTGTCTCTCAAAGCCTATGGGTATATTAAAATTTACATAAGATGGTTTGAATATATAAACATATAAAAGTTAACGCATTATTTGATTTTCTACATAACAAACGTGCTTATATAAGAGCATATTGTCAACTAAAATGTAAAAAGGGTGTAATTAACAAATTTCATTCGTTCATTTCGCTAAACTGCATGCTTACACAAAATTTTAAACTTCTACGATAAAATATATCAGTTTTATAAATAGAGTTCGCATGTTATATGTTTTCTTTTCGGGCATATGTTTGACTGGCTTGTAAAATATTGAAGTAGGTTGGAGTGATTATTAAGCACTGCATCGAACAACATTTCTCCACAAAATTGTTTGGTTCTATGATTAGCTTTCATTAGACTTTCATTTAGACTTTCAGCTTTATTAACGATATTGTTAGATTGTCGGTAGGCGTTTTTTGCTTCTCCTGTAAAAAAGTAAATATTTAAGTTACGTCCTTTTGCATTTTAGGTGACGATATATATATAAATTTAAATGGTTTACCGCAGCGCGTATACGTAATATGAGTATTTATATGTGTTATGTTTATTAGTGTATATATATGTATGTGTTGGTTAAAGCACGTGTTTTTTGTATGATTAATTTTTTATATACATATGTATGTGTTAACCTTAAGCAGCTCATATGCGTCATGAACATTTCTCCCACAAGCGTACAATTAAATAATAAACAATAGAATAAAATCTTTTGCCGCTGCTTAAAATTTAATATTATTCTTAATAATAATGAATACCTTCAAATGTTTGTTTGTGTGTGTGTGTGTGTGTGTGTGTGTGTGTGTGTGTGTGTGTGTATATATATATTTTCTAATTGAAATTTTAACTTTAAATTAATTGCCATATACATTTTAAGTACATATCTAATATATAAGACATTGACGTATTGTTAGCTATAAATGTCTGTGTATATTAGGGAGTTTCAGAATTTCCCATTTTTTTGGATTTTTGCAAAACTTGAAGCTGAGTATGAAAACCAAGGCTACAAAATAATTATTATCATATTTGAGAGTTATTTTAAAAGTTGATTTATAATTAATAATCTGCAATGTAAAAAAATGTTTTTTGAAAATAATTATTATTTTGCAATTAATATCGATAATAATTCTTTTGACCAATGCTAAAAATTATATTAAAAGTGATTTGAACACAAAAATTCAGCTGAAATAAAATTTTTCGATTGAAATTAAGACCAATGCATGCATAATTATCCCAACTAAACTCGACTAGAGTGCGTAAAGTTGTATTCTATTTTTTATTCATAACTATTATTGAACAATAAAAAAATATTAAGTGGACAGTAATAATTACGCTTAAAGAAAAAAGTTAAAATTTCTCATAACTCTTTTATTCCACACGATTTTTGAGATTGTATTTCAGATTTTTTGAAAGGGGGTACAGGGTCGCTGAAAAATTAAAAAAAAAAATCGTTTTATGAACTCTTTTTTTTGCCCAAATCCATTCTAGTAAACCCGTACCCACTTTAAAAAAATCTGAAAATGTTCTTTAAAATCTTTTGTGATATAAGTTTTCATATTCCGCCTTAAGAGTGGCAAAAATCGAAATAAATTGAAAATGCTGAAACGCCCGAGTGCAACGTTTCCCAAATGAGGGTCTGCGGGCCCCCAGGGGAACATAGTAGTATTCTAGGGTGTCCGCGAGATGTTCTGACAAAATTATTGTTAAACACAAATTGAAAAAAAAAAATAACAATAATATTTGCTATTTCTTTAATAAAGGGTCCGCCAAATAACTTTTTTTTTTGAAAATGCTATAAAAAAAAACTATTGAATATTTTCTCAAATTTCTTTTTTTATTTGAAAGTACAATCCTTCCGGTTAATAATGGAAAATAATTTCATTCAAATGGCTGCCTCGGCTGGCCATGCAGTAGCTTACACGATCGGTCCAATTTTTAAGCACATTATCGATTGTGTGCAGCTGTATTTCCTCCTCTTCAATTTTTGTGAACAAAAATTCGTTCAACATGGCCCGATAACGATAGCCATTGACTGTAACGGCCACTCCTTGCTCATTTTCGAAGAAAAATTTCCCAATTATGCCTCTGGACCAAAATCCGCACCAAACAGTAACTCGATTTGGGTGTATCGGCACACATTCTGCAACATTACTATGCTTTTCAAAGTAATGTCGCAATATTTCCCAGCGTTGTTCAAGCGTATACACAAACATATTTGTTCAGCGGAAGGATAAAACTAATTATCTGTCAAATCAGACATGAGCTAAGTGTTACCATTCACGAAATAAGCACTAGTTGAAAAAAAAAGTTAGATGGCGGACCCTTTATATTTTTATTTGATTCTATTTACAATTTTTAAATATGTTTTCCTATTTATATTTGTTTTTAAATGTTAATCATAACGGTTTTTTTTTATTTAATTTAAAAAATTAAAAATTAAATTTATTATTAAAATTTAAAAATCGTTTTTTCATTCGCAAACTCATAAAAAAGACAAAAAAATCTATTGCTCAAATATTAAATCTTTTTTTGAATTTTTTAATTGTTCAAAAAATATACAACTTTTTCGCACAGTAAACCACCTTAAAGACGATTTGGTTTAGATGAACCCTCGGTTATTAAGAACTAATTTGAAAGTAAGACGTTTTGCTAACAATTCCAATGTAACATCTATTAATACAAACTTGCTTAAGGTGAACCCTTCGTTAAGATAACAAATTTGATAGTCCCACAAACAAATTTTTATATAATTTCCTAGTTTTAATACGGAAGTTTCAAATTTGACAAATTTTCAATAAATATCTTTGAATTTTAACAACTTTTGAGCCAAACAAAAAAATAGTTCTTAAATGTACCCTCAAAAAAAGTTAGCAAAGTCACCAAAAAATGTTGCTGTGTCAGTAAAATTTTAGTCAGGAGGGTGCTTGCAAAAAAAATTTGTTAATGTCATCTAAATCTTTTGCTGAAAATCAGCGTGCTGATTTTTATCAACACAATTAGTAACAGCAACAGTTTTGCTAATACTTAGTTGATTAAATATTAAAAAATCCTTGCTAAAAGTTAACAAAATGTTTGCTAAATATTAGTAAATTGAAAAAAAACTCAAAAAATTTGTAAAAAATTATACTTTAGTTAATTTATTTGCTTAAAATCTTTAAATTTTTTTTTATTCTTTTAAAAATAATTTACAATGAATTAATGTAATATCTAAAAATATACAGAAATAATTATATATACCATAAACAAAATTATCTATCAACTAATTACATCAATGGCTGTCTAAATGATGGCATCTTTTAAAGGAAGCCTTAGATAATTCTAGAAACGAAAAAATAACAAAATATGACACAACCCTTTTTTACAATAAGAAAACGGAAACATAAAAAAATAATAATTAAAATTAATTAAATTAAGTATGTCTTTCGCGTTTGTCTGTCTACCTGTACATATATTTGTTTGCAATTTAAAATTGCCAATTTAACCGCACTACATTAGTAATAATTTTAAACAATTAGTTTAATTTATTTTGTCATGAATTAATAGACAATTACTTTCACAAGCCGATGACAACACAAAATTTAAGTGGTTTTAATCCAATTTTTTTTTATGTATGAAAAACAGATACAAAAATCTTCCATGGTTAATTTTTTATATGTCTTAAGAGTTGTACTTTTAAGTATCATTTTCGTCATCTCTTCTACATCTTGACATACCGCTACATCTACTTAATTCTGCATATGTTTTACAATCTGGTTGTTGTCCACACTATTAATATGCTTATCAGCTCAATTTTTTCGCAAAATATATTAGTAAATTTTTAGTAAAACATTAGTTGAATATTAGTTCGAAACAGTTAAGTGCTGAATAAGTATAACTAAAATTTTAGCTGAAAACATAATTTTAGCAAAAAAAAAAAACATCTGAAAAATAGTATACTTATAATAGTAATAATAGTATACAAGATGTTTTACTAACTTTTCTACTAACTTATTGTGTGCATCGAAAACTATATATTTATGAAATCGAATGCATTACTTTCACAATGTTTAAAATAGTTTACAAGTTTTTAGTATTTTGCTTGTAAAGAAATTTATTCCAATAAACTTGAACCTCGATTATAACTAATTAGTTTTTCTGACTAATTTTCTGTTGGAGTTCATCTCAATCGAATTTAGTTTGTTTTTGTAATGTTTTTATATTTTGAAAATAAAAATAATTTTTTTTTTATTCGATACTCTGCATTTTATTAATATAAAAAAAATAGTTTTCGGGGTCTTTGAACTAGTAGAATGTTCTAAAGGAGTCCTTTAAGCAAATATTGGTGGGAACCGCTGTCTTAGTGTATATGAAGGATTTCCTAAAAATTAATTTTATGGTTAACACAATACAATTTAATATATTTATTTCCATTACAAGATTAAAATTAATTAAATTGAATAAGTCAATGAATACAAATTAAAATCATAATTACACTCTTAGAAAAAAGTTAGTACAAAAATTATTAAAGCCTTTAGTAATCCAACTTTGCTAGATTTCAACAAATTTTTAGTTCAAATTGAGATGTCAGTTAAAAAATATGCTATTTTGACTTGACGAAATACTAAATTGTTTACTATTTTTTTTTTTTTTTTGTTCAATTTACTAAAAATATTATTTTGATAACCAAACCAGCAGTGATCGTTGTAACACGATGTTTGCGTTCCAGAATTGGAGTGGTTTTTTTATATTGGGTCAGTATAAAAGAGACAAGTGAAGTGAACACGTCGTATTAGACAAATAATTAGAAATGGTTATTATACACAGAAAAAATTATCAACCTAAAATATCTAATTAAAGCTTTGATTTGAATTAAATTTGTTTCTAAACAAATATTTAATTGAATCAATTAATATTTTCATTGACTCTTAAATACATAAATAGATATTTTATTTTAGACGTAATTCTCAATTTATTTTTTCATACACTGTATGCTTAAATAGAAAATTTTCAGTATAGAATACCAAATGAATTTGAAGTTTACAAACAAAACAAGCACACACACAAATATACAAACAGACGTAGCATTACAAAAAACACACATACCAACGTATCGTTAACACACATTTTTTGTGACTATCATATTTTTTTTTTTTTTTTTTGTAGAAGTTATTTATAACTTTTTTTTCCTTTTTAATTTTCAATAAAAGTTTTAATTGATATTATCATTGCCGTGATAGGTGCAAAATCAATTAAAATATTAATTGATTTAACAAATTTTTTAATTGAAACCCGTTTTTAGTTTTTTCTGTGTATAAATACTAATAAAAATATGAAAAATATTCTAGTGCTTTTTAAAAAAAAGTGCAGAAATGGATAGTTTTTTTTTTTTGCTGAATTGAAGGACTATCAAACGTGGTTTTGTTGTTTATAAAATGGTTTATGTTCATAAAAAATAATTTAAATAAAATTGTCCTTTTAACAATGAATAAATATTGAAAGCATTAGAAGCTCATTTAAGTAATCTTTACATTTACATTTATACTTATTTTTCTATTATTTTGCTTTTTTTCAGATTACGCTTCAGGCTTGACAGATATCATTTCGATGTACATACAAAATAAAGGATGTAATAAAGACGAGCAAAAGACAAATAAAAATCTGTATTTTATTTATCTTACAAATACAGAGGTGTATTTTATTTGTGTTACTATTTATAATACAACTTATCGCGAATAGATGACACTTAGTTATCTGCAAGCCCGTTTTCATGTAATCAGCTAAAAATTTAACCAAAGGTAAGTAGATTTTATAGGTTTTCTTTGCTTTTTTTATTTTAATAATATTTAGCAACAAGATTCTGCTGATTTTAATACATTTTTGTGCAACGTCATTTTTAACTAATTTTTAGTAATTTTATCTGTTATTTTTACAGACTTATTTCTATAAGTGTATTATTTTAATATAATTTTATGCGATTTAACAATAAAAATCATAAAATTTCATTACATTTCAGTTATTTTCATATTTATACCACACATACTGTATGTAAAAAACATTTTTTTTTTATTTTTTTGCAAAAATTCCAAAAATGTTTTCGTATAACGGAAATAGCTGAAATATTTTTTGTGTTTTTTATCTGTGTGTGTAAGTAAATGTAAGAGTGTGTTGTATGGTATTGCATAACATATTTTATACATTTATTTAAACTTGTATTCATATGATTTTGTATGTGTGAGTGTATTACAATGGCTTACAACAAATCGTCCATATGTTACAAGTGTTAATAGCAACAAGAGGGTAATATTTATATGCATTTATATTTTCATATTACTTTAAAGGAAAAAACTATTGTTTTGGCTGTGAAAAAAACTTAAACAAAATACACTGGAAAAATACTTTTATATTCAAAAGCAAATGTTCAATACAATATAATTATTGCGCTAACAAAACCATATTAATAAGCGGGTTTGGGGTGAAGTGGTAATGCAATTTGTCTAGCTCTTTAAAAGACCACACAAATGATTTCTTTTAGTTGTTCAATTGAAATATCTAGGGGTTTTCCGCGATTTCCCGATTTTCGGTAATTTTGTTGTGGGATCCCGGAACATAAAAAAATTTCAAAATTGGAATGTGATATAAAACATTTGAAAAAGTTTTATATGCAGATATTCATGCTCTCAATCTAACTCAGAAAATACTTCAAAATATTCCATAAAGAAAGAGTTCAAACTTTTTTGACGGAAATTATCAAAAACTCAAAGTTTTGAAGTTATAACACCTGATTTATACGGTAATTTTCGGTAATTTTGTTGTGGGATCCCGGAAAATAAAAAAATTTCAAAATTGGAATGTGATATAAAACATTTGAAAAAGTTTTATATACAGATATTCATGCTCTCAATCTAACTCAGAAAATACTTCAAAATATTCCATAAAGAAAGAGTTCAAACTTTTTTGACGGAAATTATCAAAAACTCAAAGTTTTGAAGTTATAACACCTGATTTATACGGTAATTTTCGGTAATTTTGTTGTGGGATCCCGGAAAATAAAAAAATTTCAAAATTGGAATGTGATATAAAACATTTGAAAAAGTTTTATATGCAGATATTCATGCTCTCAATCTAACTCAGAAAATACTTCAAAATATTCCATAAAGAAAGAGTTCAAACTTTTTTGACGGAAATTATCAAAAACTCAAAGTTTTGAAGTTATAACACCTGATTTATACGACAACCAAAAAATAGTAGCTTTTAAAAATTTCTAGCTTTTGCATAAAAACTTTTATGGAACTTGACAAGTAGTTTTCAAAAACTGATAGTTTTTGGTTTTAGTATAAATGCAGTATGACGCAGTTCTTAATATTCATCCAACTTAGGTAGAAAATGAACGAGAATTTTCGGCAATAAATAAATTTTTTAATAAGATAAGAATTAGACTTTCTCAAGAGTCATTAAACGCTTTGAGAGTATTATTGAGTTATGTCCTAAGACGAAAAGTGTTAATTTAGGTTTTAAAAATATTTTACCCATTTTAAGAGTTGAATTTTTATTTTTAGTTTTTGATCTCATATATCGAGTGCTTGTGTTTTTTTTTTGAATACTTTTATTAATTTAATTGCTAAGTATTTGTTTTTTGATATTGTGGCTGGAGAACAATACTTTTTCTTGATTAAAATGTTTTTCTACGAAATTTATATTCAAAAGCTAAAAGTTAATAATCCAAGTTTCTGCGCAATATCAGATGGTGACATAGAAACTAACAACGATAGTTCTAAGCTGTGTTTTATGTAAACATTAAATATACTTCCCCTGAGGATGACGTTCGACGAATGTCGAAATATTAAGAAATAAATTAATTTTTTTTTTTAACTACAACTATCCTCGAGCTCGAACATTTTTATTTTGTTTAGTTATAACCTTTTTAAAAGCGGTTCTTTTAACAATACAAGTGTATTATATTTTTATTATATTTTCTAACAACGCAGTAACCCGTATTTCGTAAAGCCTTTAATTATTTAGCAATGGCTGTAAAAAGTATGATTTTCTTTGTAAATTTTCATTAATTTTTCGCTTGATTTTTTATGATTATTCATTTTTTGATGAACTAAATAATAGTTTTAATGTTTACTTTTTATACACAAGCTAACTTGATAAAAAAAATTGTTCCTTTAAAGTGTGCTTACAAGGTAAATTGCAGGGACCGTAACGATTATAAGTGATATCAAAAAAGCTCCTTTATAACAGTTATTTTGTGGCTTAAAAAGAAAAAAAAAACATCCAAAACAGTTATTTTTCAACGTAAAAGTAAAAGATCGGATGAAACTCCTAAGAAGAGAGTTTTATTTCGCCTTCATTAAATAAAACTCTTTTGAGGAGTTTTATTTTTTCCGTCTAAAATAAATCTCATTTGAGGAGTTTTAATTAAAAACTCATTTGAGAAGTTTTATTTTTTCCGTCAGAGAATAAAACTCATTTTATGTAAATTGACACTCAAAGCTTGCAGCTTACCAAATCATTACAATTTGTAAGGCAGCGTAATCTAATCACTTGCATTGCAATTGAAAAAATCGTCCTTAAAATGAAAACATGTGGGTTTTTAATTTGTTATTGTTTGATTCCTATTATTAAATGGTTGTTGTTTTATTTCTTATATCTTTATTTATCATAACTAGCTGAATAAAATCCAGCTGCACTTGCATTAAGAAACAAAACAATAACAATTTAAAACGGCAGGTTTTTGTTTGTGCATTTTAGCTATTCGCAAGTAGGTAAAGTAATAAATTCGGTTCACGATCTTCACCGGATGTTTTCCGATCTTCGACGGATGTTTGCGATACATCTCAATCTCATTCATAGCTTTTGGGGCAGTATTTGAACTCCCTAAATATAGATAGAGAACAAGAAAGCGAAGGAAGTGATGAGGGTGAAAAAAAAAAAGCTTTCTATGAAATCGACAATTTTTCCCCAAGGCCCTTATTGATTGATAAACCTCTTTTTGAGTTCTGGGAGGCCAAAAGAATACACTTTATACATTGGCAAAAACTATACAGTGTGTACCTGCAACCCAGGTTAGCGTGGAAAGAGCGTTCTCTGCTCTTAAATTGGTATTGAGCGACTAGCGTTCAAATCTTTTCGCATAAAATTTAGAAAAAGTTATGTTAGTTAAATTAAACAAATAAATTACTACACTCATTATATAAATAAAAAAGAAGAAAATAAACAAAATGAGTTTTATTTTAAACGGAAAAAATAGCACTCCTTAAATGAGTTTTATTTTCTGACGGGAAAAATAAAACTCCTCAAAAGAGTTTAACTTCAGACGGAAAAAATAAAACTTCTCAAAAATTTTTTTTTATTTAATGAAGGCGAAATAAAACTCTCTTCTTAAGAGTTTCATCTGATCTATTATTTTTTCGTTGAAAAATAACTCTTAACTGTGGAGTTGAGATCGTTTTCTTAAGATCACCATGGATTCTGAATGAGCACTTCAATTCGAATCGATTGGTATATAATAGTATACGTCTCCGTTGACTCTAACATATAGAGTTTTTGAGTTAAAATTTTCGGGATAACTGTTATTTTCGGTCTCTGGTAAATTGTGTAACTGATCTCACTTCTTATATTTAAATAACTTAACTTTAGGTTCAGAGGCGATTCTAAGCGAAATACATTTTAGGTATTTCTCTAAAAAAAAAATACAATTTTTTTGTATAGTTATATATAAATTTTTAAAATGTTGTCTTGTAGACATGCATATTTTGAAATTCAAAAGTTAAATTTATTTAAATTGAAAAATGCAAACTTAGCATTAAGCATTTTTTCTAAACTTGACATGCTAAAAAATAGCATTCAAAATTTTACAATTTCAACACTGTTAAAAATGTTTGTTAATAGGGGAAGTATGATGATTATTTAATGATAAATATCACTCATACGTTATGGTGTTCAAATTGTGAATTAGGGATTTTTCACAACCATACATTGCTTATTATTCTTTATATTACTTTATTTCTCTATATCACTTTATTTTTCTGTGGCAACCGAAATGGTCAACCGAATTGAAAAGCGTATTTTGTCTTCGACAACCAATGTATTTGGATAAAACAACCATATTTACTTTGATTTCTGAATATTTTGGGTGTTTCAACAAAAATGCAGCTGCGTAAACCAAATGTCGTTGTGAAAATCAATATTCTGTTAATCCAACTGACGTCAGTAGTAGTAGTAACCGAATTTCAGTTGGAAAATGGCAAAAATTTTCTCTGTGTGTGGTTTTGTTATCAATTGTTATTTGACCACTTTCTGGAATAAGTTAATAGATCTGTTTCGGGAACTTTCCAGGTTTCCATTCTCAGAACACGTTTTCACAGAAGTGACAACCCTAATCCTGATCTTTGGTGATAATCTTTAATTTCTAAGCTAATATACGAAGATTTCATTAAATGGGACAAGTGGGTGATATGAATGTTTGATGTTTGGCACTGTTTCCAAAACGTATTCTGAGGATGGGAACCTGGAAAATTCCCGAAAAAGATTTATCAACACATTCCCGAAAGTGGTCAAATAATAATTGAAATGAAATATAGAGTATGGCCTTGAACTTGCATAATTTTTATTTCAGTATATTTTCAATGGATTTCAAAGCTTTATACAAAAATGAATACAGTGGAATGTTAAATTTACGCAAAAGTTATAAAATTTAAAATTGTTTTAGCATACATAAAATTTATCAGGATGAAACAAAACATGCAAAATTTTCAACTTCCTTTCAGATAAGATATCCTGAAACAAAAACCGACATGATTATACTTAAATGAAAGATGATTTTGTGAACGTATCGGACAAATCATTTGCAACTATCATAGAAATTTTATAATCAGCTCTAAAAAAATATGTGGGGTTGCGTTATTTTAATTTAAATTTTATTTATATAATAAAGTACACTTTATTAACAATTTTAAATCAAAATTATTTGAATTTTTTCAATATTTCGAATTCTTTGTAACATAAAATGAACATAGTCACTACTTCAGCAAGACAAAAGAATTGCAACTTAAAAATATTTCATGTTTAACTATTTTTTTTTTAATATTTCGTAGCGAAACCCTTATTTTCAATAACAGCTTTGCATCGTCGCGGCATGGACTCTATTAAATGATTAATTGTATCCTATGGTATACCATACCATGCATCTGGAATCCTGTTGAAAAAATCTTCGGTATTTTGAACGTTATTGCCATCAATTCTCTGTTTCACAATTGACCAAAGGTTTTCGATCGGGTTAAGGTCAGGTGATTGAGGTGGCCATTGCATTACATTAACACTTTGTTGTCTAAACCAAGCTTTTACCAACTTCGAGGTGTGTTTGGGATCGTTATCTTGCTGAAACATCCAAAGTAACGGCATTTCCCACTCAGCATATGGCAACATAACACCCTCAAGGATGTTTTTGTAAACCCATTTATCCATTATACCATTAATACGATGAAGTGGTCCTAACAGATTGGCAGAAAAACATAACCATGCCATGACATGGCCACCTCCATGCTTCACCGTCTTTACACAAAACTCTTTTTGAACTCGTTTTAATTTGGGCCTTCTTACATGAGTTATACCATCACTGACGATAATATTAAATGTTGATTCGTCGCTGAAAAGAAAGTTTTTCCACTGATCCACTGTCCACCTAACATGATCTTTAGCAAATTGCAGCTGTTTCAATTGGTTACGCTCAGATATGAGGAGCTGGCCGATAGGCAAACAAACCAGCGTCAAAGAGACGTCGGGAAATGGTTCTTGCGCTTAATGGTAATTTTAATTATTTTGCCAATTTCGGAGCCGATTTAAAAGGAAACTTTTTAATCTCTCTCACTATTAATGAGTCTATTCTTTGTTCAGTTTTTCGTGGCGCGACCGCCTTTGCTGATCACCTCCACTGACTTAGTTTTTTGAAAACGCGATAAAACTCGAGAAATTGATGATTTATGCACTTTATATTAAATAGATTGTTCTTTTTGGGAAATTTCCTTATTGAAATCGTTCACAATACTCTTTCGTAATTCTTTTCCGAATTTATTTGGTGCCATTATTATCGATATTTCGGAATATTATCCCAACTTGTGTTTCTTTTCAAATATTTTTGCAACTAATGAAAAATGTGACTTTAAACCAAAAAACTGCGAATGTGATCAAAACAAAAAAAAACATAACGGTTTTTAATATATTAACAACAGAAACTTTAGGAGTTGCAATTGTTTTGTCTCGTCAAAACAATAACTATTTTCACATAATACACTATAGAGCAATTCCACATGAAAACGATCAAAATTGGCAAATTTTTGGACGACCCCTCTCCGATTTTAAAATAAATAGTCTCAATCGATTGCCCAGCAAAAAATAATGTACCTACATATTTTTTTTTTTTTTATAGTGACTGGTTTAGTGGTGGTCTGCACCACTGTCATGTGACAAAATTGAAGAATTCTTCATAAGGGACCTCATTGAAAGTTGTTTTAAAAAAAACTACTAAAGCGATCGCAACAAGTGATAGCTCGTTGGAAAGGTATTGAATCAGGCTTTAATTGAAAAATAAAATTTTCCTAATTTACCTTTTTTCCCATGAAAATTAAATTTTCCGATTTTCCACAGAAGCTCCTAAATTTTCCGGCTAATTTTTTTTTATTGGATTCCTCATAATTTTTGCTTTAAGAATCAGCAATAAAAAAAATGGGCCCCGACTCCTTGTTTGGACAGGAGAAGAGCATTTAAGAGACCACCTTGTTCTCATTGTTTTTATATTTTTTATAATTGAATTATTTTTAATTATTTAACAAGAAAAATTAGGAAAATTTTATTTTTCAATTAAAGCCGGATTCAATACCTTTCCAACGAGCTATCACTCGTTGCGATCGCTTTAGTAGTTTTTTTTAAAACAACTTTCAATGAGGTCCCTTATGAAGAATTCTTCAATTTTGTCCTAATTTTTCTTGTTAAATAATTAAAAATAATTCAATTATAAAAAATATAAAACAATGAGAACAAATTAAAAATAATTCAATTATAAAAAATATAAAAACAATGAGAACAAGGTGGTCTCTTAAATGCTCTTCTCCTGTCCAAACAAGGAGTCGGGCCCATTTTTTTATTGCTGATTCTTAAAGCAAAAATTATGAGGAATCCAAAAAAAATAAAATTAGCCGGAAAATTTAGGAGCTTCTGTGGAAAATCGGAAAATTTAGTTTTCATGGGAAAAAAGGTAAATTTTTGAGAAAAATTAGGAAAATTTTATTTTTCAATTAAAGCCTGATTCAATACCTTTCCAACGAGCTATCACTTGTTGCGATCGCTTTAGTAGTTTTTTTTTAAAACAACTTTCAATGAGGTCCCTTATGAAGAATTCTTCAATTTTGTCACATGACAGTGGTGCACACCACCACTAAACCAGTCACTATACAAAAAAAAAAAAAAATATGTAGGTACATTATTTTTTGAGACTATTTATTTTAAAATCAGAGAGGGGTCGTCCAAAAGGTGATCGCTTTCATATGGAATTGCTCTATAGTAATGTAAATTCCGGATAACAAAACCCAAAATATCTCTAAAATTGTTACTGAAATAACAAATACCATGAACTACAAAAAAAAAACTTTGAAAAGTGGGAACAAATTAATTTTACGGACCAAAACCTACATTTTGAATGTAAGTTGCAAATGTTTTGTTTACGGAAAAATGGGGCAAATGACATAAATATAAAAACCGCAATATATCAAAAACTGCAAATGAGAAACTAAAATGTTTGAAAGATTTAAAAAATATGTACTTCAAAGGCAGGTTCTGCAAAAAATTAGAATTGGTTTATTACTGTAATTTTTAATGTTGATAATTTTTTATTTGTTGTGATAGCAAATCAGCCGAAATTCAGACACAATAGAAGTTCGATTGTCTCAACAGAAATTCCTAAATAACTACCAAAAAATTCAATACCCAGTAAAAAAATTTCTTGTTTTTAGAAGCAGGATATAACAAAAGTGCTGATGTAAGCGCTTACTATTACACAATATTGAGCTGGAGCTGAAGAAACGAATAATTTCCGTATTAAAATAAACAAACAAAAATTTTGAGCTAACTTTTTTCCCTAACAAGGATGCAGGTTGTAAGGCAGAAAGTTCCATATCGTGGATTAGAAACAATCTGTTAGAATTTTCCCGAATGATTTACGATTCTGTTTGGTGTTTTCGGGTAATAAATAAAAAATAATTAGTCATTTAACTGTTTCTGAAGAGCTAGCACGTGGATAAAATAATTATTTTATATGTCAAAAATTTTTACAACAAAAAACTAATATTTGTAGAATTTTATGTGGAATAAATTATATAATATTCATATTATTACTTTTAATCGTAATAATGTAGACATGAAATATGATTTCACTGAAAGCCATGAAATCACAGCTTTTGTAAGCGCTAAAATCCGCGCTTAATATTCACAAAAGTAATGCATCCAAGTGGGAATTCGTCATATAAAAATCATGGCATTTGAAAGCAGGTTTGTAAGGGATTCTTCTCGGTTTACTCCCTTACAAACCTGCTTGCATTGAAGCAGCGTTTTTTTACTGTGTAGTTACAACCAAACTATTCGATTGGCTACAATTACGGTTCCTGCGACCAAGTCTGTTTTCTGGGCGAAGTAATTTATTGCCTTTTATCAAAATAAAATACCAGACAAAAACTACAATCGTATGTTTTATAACCTTATTTTATCGATCTTCAAAATATTTTAAAAAAATTCTAAAAAATATATTGGAAAACCAAAAAAAAAATTTTGGGTGAAACATCCTAATAATCATACCTTGGTACAAAGATAAAATATTTTTGTTTTTATTTTGCAATTTCATTTTCTCAATATATTTTTAAAATTTTTCATATTAACATTAATGCGCGTTCAACTAAATGTACAAAGAATAAAAAATTTAAGTTAATTTATTATTACGCATGTAATGTACTGTTTGATGGTGGTGACATTGATAATATTTTTGTTAAAGGTATAATATTTCCAATCCTTAAGAAAGGCGATAATTCAATCCCAAATAACTACCGCGGCATATCATTCATGAATTGTTTAGCGAAGATTATGATGGGTGCTATAACGGAGAGATTGTCAAAATGGTCTGACAAATACAGAAAATTAAATGAGTACCAAGCTGGCTTCCGTAAGATTTACTCTACCTCGGACAATATCTACAGTTTGTCAAGCATAGTTCACCTGAATTTCAGTGAGAAAAAGAAAACGTATGCATTCTTTGTAGATTTTAAGGCTGCCTTTGACAAAGTGTCACGTAAAGCTTTAATTTATAAACTTCATGGAATGGGTGTATCATCTAAGGTAGTCAGATTTATACAGAAAATTTACGAAAACACAAAGTTTGCAGTTTGGACAGGCAGTGATATATCTGACGATTTTTCAACATCGACTGGAGTTAAGCAAGGGTGTTTATTGTCTCCTTTATTATTTGCGTTCTATCTCAACGATTTACATGATTTTCTGGGTGGTGGCACGAATGTTGGAGGACTCAATGTACGCCTTTTGATGTATGCTGACGACATAGTGATTTTAGCTGATGAAACTAACGTGTTACAACAAATGATACATAAGCTAGAAGACTATTGTAAAACATGGAATGTTGAAGTAAATCTAACCAAATCTCAGATAATGGTTTTTAGAAAAGGAGGTAAAATTGCTAGCAATGAAAAGTGGATTTTAAATGGAAACTATATAACAATAACATCAGAATATTGCTACTTGGGAGTGATATTGACACCGAAAATGGTATTTAGAAAACACGTTGAAGCGAGAAATATGTCAGCAAAGAGTAGTATAAATGTAACCTGGAACAACTTTCTTCGAAAACGCAATGTATCACTTCAAACCAAATGGAAACTGTTTCTAGCGGTGTGTAGAGCAGTTCAGACATATGGAGCTCAAGTATGGGGTTTTTCATATTTTGAAGAAGTAGATAAACTGTCAATTTATTTTGTAAAAAAGATTTTGAGACTACCAAGCTTTACTCCAATCTACACTCTAATGCTGGAAACGGGATTTGAAAATGGCCACCTTTTAACATTGGATTTGCATTTAAGATATGTAACCAAAACACTTTTTGAGTACACAGATGAAAGATTGCCACACCAATTAACAAAGAAACTACTTCAGCGACAGATATATTGGGTTAATGAGTTAAATAAATTAGGTTATGAATTTGGTTTAACATGGTCTGACCAAAATTGCAATAAAAGGCAATGGGATTTAAATAAAATTGTCGTATTACAGGCGTTAAAATCAAAATATTTAGACCACCTAAAAACTAAAGTAGCACAAACATCCCGTATTTATAATAAATTAGACACCTTTGTGGGCCAGAAGTATTTGGTGGAATGCAACAACCACGAGGACATCATGTGGATTTTTAAGGCTAGAAGTGATTTAATAGCACTAAACGGCAACAGGTTTCAAGCAAATGCACCAAATTTATGCTCACTTTGCAATTTAAATGAAAAAGAAACAATTCAGCACTTTCTTGGTCGATGTGGAGCATTGAAAGAGTTTAGACTGATTTATTTCAATAAGGTTTTACTTCAAGAATTTGAAATCATTAATATCCTAAATGGACTAACTGTTGAATGGAAATCCTTAGCAAAGTATATTAAAACATGTATTTATTATAGAAAATTCTTATTGGATCAATTTAACTTTTAACGAGGAAAAATCAAATATGTATATTTTATTTATTAATATTTTATATGGACTGACGACCTCAGGTCAAAGTCATACTTATTCTATTTTCTATTTTTATTCAACTATTTATGTATATTGCTTAAATTTACGAAATAAAGAATAATACTACTACTACTACTACTACTACTACTACTACTATTATTACGCAGACGTTATTTATTGTTTTTTAAATTTATTTTCATCGGGATAAACATTAATTGCATTTATAGTAATTAAATGTGCTAAAATCCCAAAACTTATTTAACAAATTGTGAAAAGCAATCTGATGTAGGCGTATCCCTATCCGGATTTCATTCCTGCCTAAGGAAATCTTCAGGGGACTTTGTTATTAGAATTTCTAGAGATATTTGTTATGTTAAATCACAAACTCAATGAGAATTTCTTGTCCTCGTCTAGGAGCGAGATTCAAAATTTAAAATATCAAAGAAAAACCAAAACAACAACAAAAAATTGTCACAATTGGCTTTGTCATCTTCCAAATACTACTCTGTTTTTTTGACAGACCTAGCAATGTAGTGACGTTTATTCAAGTAAATCAACAATAGAAAATCATATGTTTTCTATTAGTGTCAGTTACATTTAAATTTGCACAAGCACCTGCATATTTGTTATTTAAATTTATTTTCATCGGGATAAACATTAATTGCATTTATAGTAATTAAATGTGCTAAAATCCCAAAACTTATTTAACAAATTGTGAAAAGCAATCTGATGTAGGCGTGTCCCTATCCGGATTCATTCCTGCCTAAGGAAATCTTCAGGGGACTTTGTTATTAGAATTTCTAGAGATATTTGTTATGTTAAATCACAAACTCAATGAGAATTTCTTGTCCTCGTCATTATTTAAAATGACACAAACAATTATTTTAAATACAATTTCTAAAATAAATAATTTACATACTCATCATCATTAATTTGTTGTTAGAAAAAATTGAAATAAAATAAAATTCCACACAATTATACCCAGCAAAATTGTTTATAACTGGTTACTTCTCAATCTATTCCAGAACAGCTTCTTTTACCACTGATTGCATGGAACCAGTTCTAGAACAGATTCCTGGGCTTCAAAATGTAAGGGTTCACTGTCCCAGAACTAATTCTATAAGTGGTTCTAGAACCGATTCTAAAGCAACCTTCTCTTGTTTGTAGGTAAATAACCTATTGCAAATAGGACAAACTCTATACAAAATAATCGGTTGTAGAACATACTTTAGAACCTATTAGAATATAGTTTAAGTTGTTCTGCAATCTGTTAATTGGATTTCACTATTTGACTGTGTAATAAATTTCAGTGTAAATTATACAAACATTTTGTAAACTGTAACAATAAATGAAATATAAAATTGCGACTATATGTAAATAAATGATTCATTAATTATAAACACATAAACACCAACACAATAACACTATGCCACATACATTGTACATTCCAAATACTGAATTTTTTTTAACAAGTTTTTGTGGTTTTCACATTTGTTAAATATCACAAATTAGCCAAAAAGTCGAAAACAAAAAAAGAGAAACATACCAAATCAATGTAGATTGTGTATGTAATTGTATACAAACAACACACACATATGGATGAAAAAATAACAACTACAAATGCCTATGGCTAACAAACAATATCATATATAAATTAAACTGAACTCGAAATGGGCTTGAATACTACAACGGAAATTGCCACAAATGTTGCGGCCATAGAAAACACAACAAACAGCCAAACAACAAAAATATACTACCTACACTTAAACATGTGTTACACAAGTTGAAAGGCCTACACATAATCAAAGCAATGAAGTGAAAAATTTGTATGGTTAATATATATATATATACAACGATAACTCGTTTAACGGCTCCATTATTAAAAAGGATTTGCTTTAAAGACCTCTTTAGATTACACTTTAAAACGCCGAAATAAAAATACCTACTCTTCATTGATCACAAATATGGAAATAAATTTTAAGTCGCTGGGTTAGTGTTGGCCGTTGTTCAGTAATATCGAGAAATTGCAGTTAAAATGTTAGAAAGCGTTTATGGTTTTAAAATCTACACTCATAATAATCCATGTATAAAAATACGAAAATAATATAAAAACAATGAAGACTTTCGTAAAATGTACAAAATTTCGTTTATTTTACGAAAGTTTTTGTTATTTCGACATATTTTTCGTATTTTTATACATAGATTATTATGAGTGTAAGATCTCATTAGAGTATTATATTTAATATGTTTTATTAAACTAGGATGTTTTCAAATGTTGTAAGGAACTTGAAAATTCGTATTTTTAAGTTTACTCCCTCAATTCAATTAAATTTTTTATTAAAAATTTAATAAACATTAATTACACAGCCCAAGGGCACAGCTCCACTCGGAGACCAATACGGTCCATTGTGAATCCCTTCAGTGAAAATAAGTAAGAAAGAATAGAAATAGACAGCAAGATAGACTGCAAGATAGATATAAAGAAAGATATAAAGGATATATACTCCCCAGCACCAGCTCCTATCGTCCCCTTACTAGAAACAGCCGTCCTATTTCCCTGACAAATCTCAGCAAAACTACTGGATTGCATCCAGCGACACACCCAAGTTCGTCATGAAATCTATCTCCTAGGCGTTTCTGTCTGAGACCCTGCAACCTTGGACAGTGGCACATTATATGCTCAACTGTCTCCAGTTCCTCAACGTCCTCGCACAACCTGCAAAACTGCGGTATGTTCCTGTCCCATCTGCTTGTGAAAGCCCTGACAGAACAATGACCGGTCAGGAACCCCGTAAGGGTCCTGGGACCATCCCTGTCCAGTCCCAAAAGAATCTTGGTTGCCCTTCAGTCCAATGCGGGCCATAACGCCCTAGAAACCCTGCAATCCATTCTGTCCCTCCATGACTGGTTAACGGTTTCGCGGAATCTCTTCCGTATCACTTCGAAAACAAAAGTACCGACCATTGATGCTAAATATTTAGGACTCACTTATTTTAATGGCTCATCCAGTTTTTTTAATTATGGGCCACACCCAGAAAAAGGATTAATTAAAATTCGGTCGAAACCATTCAAATTAATTTGATAGAACGTTATTTTATTCGGAACTACCAATAATCGGTTAATGAAGAAATAATAAAGTACTGGAAGTTAAAAATAGGGAAAAGAAACTAAATAAAATCCATTTAACCAATTATTGGTATTTCCAATATACTTTTCAAATAAAATTCGGTTAGTAATTGTGTACGGTAAAAGCAAACATTTATTTTGTGATAATACAAGAGAATTGGTGGGAAGCATCTATCAATTTTGTTACAAAATTGTCGATAATCAAAAGTGGTTACTGCAAATACGGTATTCGAAATAAAATATCCCACTAAATTAGAGGTTCAGTAGTATCACCCGAATTGTGGATTGTATTGTTTAAAGAAGCAACTAATGATTGGCATTGTTAAACGAATTTGAGACAATATTTGTTTAGTTTACAAAATATTTAAATGCAAATTTAACTCTCAATTTAACACTAAGTTTTTGTGGTAGAGTTTGCCTTGTACTCTGAACTTCCTAGTTCAAATCTCGGAAGAGACAAACACAAAAAGTTTTTGTTTTAATTAAAATAAAATATTCCAATGTTTAAATAGCAAATAAGGCAATGAAAATTAAAAATGATTTAACATTACGATAGTTGTCGTAACCGCCAAAATTCGTTTAGCAACAAATTCGTTGACCACAACTGAGACTGCTTTCTGGGTGCAGGTTTTTCGCAAAATTGCATAAAAGTTTTTCATGTTTTAACGAAGTTTTTTATTCATAAAATTTTTAAAATACGATATTTTCTCTTAGTTTTTTATGGTAAATAATAATAAGACCTTTAACAGCATTAGAGTATCGAATGGATCAGTCACAGATCTGGTGACGTGACTAGAACTTAGTGGTTGTAACGATCTCTGATTCGCTTCTCTTAAATGAAAGTAGCCGGTAACTTTAACATGGGCTTGTCATAGGAGGTGGCAATGTCTGCCTTTTGAACTCCTTGTGACATGCTGGAGAATTTGCCGAAGACAACATATCACCATACTGGTTCCAGTGAATACGCAACAGGACAAGTTAAGAGTCTTAGCATACAACTAGTATTATATTAGTCATTATTTGTTAAGTGAGGGGACCACTGCAAAGTGATTTAACTCGTGACCTATACCACATACCACATGACTGAAGAAAAATATTTAGTAAAAAACTACCCAGTCAGAATAAACAAATAGCTATCAAGGCACTGTAGCTAGTGGTACAGGTGCTGGCAATAAGTGCTGTCCCAATCCCAAAATGATAACATCATTAAACAAAAAGGCAGTCTGTTCAAAAAAAGTGTCGGACAAGCACTGGGCATATAAAATTTCCAGCGTTGGTCAAACCATGAAATAGATTTTTCAAAATAAAATTAAAAAAAGTTCATGTATAATTTTTGTGGTCCCGCCGGGACTCGAACTCTGAAAGGCTAATACCTGATCGCTTAAAACGAAAGTAAGTGATAACTGCTGGGTAACAGTTGGCTGCTCAAATACGTCAGCACTGGCATAAGATTTGATGAAAACAATTTGCCACTGTTGGGAAAACACAAAAAGGTAGTCCTTAAAGAGCTTTTCCGGAAACAAAAAAATAAATTTTACATGAAAAAAATATTAAAAATTATTAAGAAATCACAAAAGAAATGTTTTGCCTGAAACTGGGCTCGAACTCGGAACTTTCCGACTGCGAAGTTTTTTAAGCAAAGCATGATCATTTTTATAAAAAAAAAATGCTTTACCAGTGGTGAAACTTTAAAGCCGTTGGTAATTTCTGAATGCGTAGTACTGGGAAAACGCTTTTGCCAACGTTATCAAATGGTTTCATCAAATTCTTTGCCAATGATTTTTTTCTGTAGACCACAGAAATTATTGTAAAACAAATACTGGCAAAACGCTTTTCGGAAACGCTGCTAAATAGTCTTAAAAAGTGATCTGCCAGCAGTTCAGTTACAGTTCCTCGGTTAGAAAGTGATATACCAGTACCTGATTTATTGTACCACAAGCAGCTTCTGACTGTGAAGTCACATATTAGTCGCTATGTGTTATGTTGTCTACTTAGTACAAAATGAACAGTTTCGTGACAAATTACTGGATTGTTAAAAGTGAAAAAGTCACAGGGTAAATTAAAAATAATTGGTATATAACCTTTCACTTTTTTCCGCATGTGTCATATTTTATACAGGTTACAGAAACAACACGAACGATCCAGTCACTAAACTTATCTAAAACATGATGTTGCATCACCAGATGTATAGTTTTGCAAAAGTCACAAAACTGTTTTTTCTTTTTAAGCATGTTTATTGTTTTAACAAATAATAGAGTAGAAGTTTGTGATCGACTGTTGCTTAATAGCTATGTCATTTGAAATGAAGACAATAAATAAAAAAATAAAATAAGAAACATGAACCGTCAAAATGCAGATATAGGGCCGAACTCTTCTGTTGCACTCTATTAATTAAAAAAAAAAAACTCGCACCCTTTATATGGAACTGAGCTATCTGTCACATTTATGTCGTGTTGTAATAGTAGGGCGAACTTGACCCCAAAGATATGTCACATACCTAACCTGGGACATGTCGTCAAACTATGTCTTTTAGGATAGTTCTGTGACATGTCCTTGTTTATTTGTAACATTTTCTAGGACATGTCACAGAGCTGTGTGATTGATGAAAGTTCAGTGACCTTTCCAAGGATTGATCTGTGACATGTCACAAAGGGCCAATTTCTCAAACGAGAAAGAAATTTTCTAGAGATAGAGAAAACCATCTCCTAATCCGATAAAGCTTAAGAAATATTTTGGTTTAATAAAATGTTACAAAGGTACATCTGCTTTTGAGTTTAAATCGAAGTTTTAAAAGAAATTGTAGGAAAATTAAGTGTATACGGCGAAAGGAAACCCGAAGCCCTAAAATCAAAGTTTAATAATCTGCAATTTGTGGAATCTTTAAAATATCTGCACTTAGAATACTATGTAGGTAAAGACTACTGCAAATATAGTTGAAAACAAATGAAATTTCGTTTAAAGAAAGGACGACTTACATTACAGTAAATTCAACTAACATTGTCATTTGTTTTTTTAATTTTCAAAAATGACTAACAACATGATAGTAAAAAATAAACAAACAAAAAACAACTGTAAAAAATTAATGTAAAATCATAAAACAGTCATTTGATGTGTGTTGGTTTTTTAAATGAACTGCAAGGTTAGTAAAAAATTAAATTTGTTCTACAAATGACTAACATTTACATTAAAAGTAAAGAAACTGTATTACAACCCAAACAACTACATATTTTTAAAGCAGGAGTTCCCTGAGTGTGGAAGCATACAACGATAAAATCGTTTGACTTTATATCTTGTTTATGAAACAGTTTCACTTGACGAAAATCTATGAAACATTGCCATATTTATGAAGTTTTCATACACTCAGCGAATTTCTGGTTTAGAAAAATGCAGTTCTTTGGATTGGAATACAGTTTCTTTATTTTTAATGTAAATGTCAGTCATTTGTAGAACAAATTTAATTTTTACTAGTTAAAAAAACAAACCACGTCAAATAACTGTTTCATGATTTTACATTAATTTTTTACAGTTGTTTTTTTGTTATTAAAAAAATAAAAAAAGAAAATGTTTGTTTATCTTTTACTAACATATGTGGTTAATTTTTAACACAATTGTTAGTAATTTTTTTTAACAGTAAAAACAAATGACAAATGTTATTTGAATTTAATGAAATTTTAGTCGTCCTTTCTTCGAGTGAAATTTCATTTGTTTTTGACTACAATTGCTGTGGTCTTTTCCTACATAATATCATTAGTGTACCTATGATGAAACTTTTTATAAATTTTGGCGATTTTGTAAAATTTTGGCAAATTTATTTAAATATATTAAATTTTTTTCAATTTCGACGATTTTTCGGGAATCTTTTTTTAATTTTTTCGCTTTTTTGCAATTTTTTCAATTTTTTTTTTGAATTTTTAAATTTTGAATTTTTTATTAATTAATAATCATATAATTACAAATTATATACTATTACCCTAACCGAGCACTAGCTAATATGGCCTTCGGCGCGTTGTAGCGAAAATAGACCAGTGCCTCTGGTGGGAATCGAACCCACGACCCCCGCACTGATAAGCCAGCACGCTACCAACTAGCCTACCGGGGCGCACTCGTATTTTTTTTATTTTTGGCGATTTTTTCCAATTTTAATTAAAGTTTTAATAGTATCTACCAAAAATGTTTTTGAAATTAACAACAATATTCAATTTTAATAGATAAATCTATTGAATAGTTAAGAGGCCGAATTTAATTATACTTTTAAATAAATTAAATTAATTTAATATTTTTTTTTCAATTTATAACGAGCTTTCAACCTCCGTATATTTACAAAAATAAAGCAAATCAAACATATTAGCTAGGTTGATACTAGTATTTCGATCTGGCTAAAGATCTCATCAGAACCCGAAGTTTTAGAAAAGCTAGAGCCTATGTAATAGGCAGAACTTTAACAAAAAACCTATTAATAATCAATGTTGCTCCATTCTTGTCTTCTTAGTAATCAACCACGTGGTTAGGTCTTTTCCTAACAAGCATCATGACGTTACTAAATTTTGAAGACCAAAAATGTTCTATTTATATAAAAAAATTTTAGTGTGTACTCTGGCTCAAGTAATATTTTTTAATTTAAATTCAAAAAAAAAAAACATAAAATATTAAAAATCACAAAAACTATGAAATGAAAACACCGTTAAGAGAGGAATTAGTATTATATTTATTAACTAAGGGCAATAGTTATTTCGATGAATAACCCTATGGGGAGTGAGGAGTCAATTGAGCTAAAAGTGATTGCTTAAAGAAGGACTTATCACAGAACTGATATAATTTAATACTGAAGTGGGTTAGCCGGTGTCAATTGTCCTAAAATAACCAATCCTGTGACTGGTAAAGAGAGGACATACCACTTAACCAGAATGCTTATTAACAAGAAGAAGCTGTTTAGTTTTCCTTTATTTTTTAAATTAAAAATATTTTTTTTTTTTTTGTCATTATTTCTGTTTTTTTTTTTGGTTTATTAAAAAATTATCGGCATGCGAAAATTGACCTAAAAGAACCTGAACTGCTGGAAAAGGACTTATCACAGGACTAGTATTATTTATAATTGATGTGAGTTATGTAGTGTAAATTAATCTAAAAAGACTAGTTCCGTGAGTGGTAGAAGTAGGATATATCACCTAACTGGTATACATATTGACTAGAAGAAGCCAATGAGTTAGAAATTTATTGTTTAATTTTCTACCATTTTTTACATTAAAAATTATTAAATTGTACGACCTGTTCCTTTCAGGATAGTCATGTAGTCAGTCCGTTTTGGTTAGTCCTCCGACATGCTCCTTTTGCGACAGTCTTGTTTTATGACCATCTTTGGTTATTTTATTTTATTTATTTTTTTATTTATTTATTAAATAATCATGAAGCCGCTTAAGGCCAACCGATTACAGTAGATTTTCGACAGTTTTCATATTATTATCTTAACATTATTTAAATTTAATAGTATAACTATACTTTTACATTTATATTAAAAACATGCATTTTCAAATTCCTAAATTTCCCTATCACGAATATGGTTCATCTGTTTCCAATTTGTTGCGCAAAAGAGCCATTGTTTCGTTAGCTGTGTGGCAAGTGGTACCGTCCTGCTGAAACCACATATCGTCCACATCCATATCTTCCAATTCGGGCCATAAAAAGTTCGTTATCATCTCACGATAGCGAACACCATTCACAGTAACTGCCTGACCGGCCTCATTTTGGAAAAAATACGGCCCGATGATGCCGCCAGCCCATAAACCGCACCAAACAGTCACTCTTTGTGGGTGCATTGGTTTTTCGACAATCACTCTTGGATTCTCATTCGCCCAAATGCGGCAATTCTGTTTATTGACGAATCCACTGAGGTGAAAATGTGCCTCATCACTGAAGATGATTTTCTTCGAAAATTGATCATCCACTGTTGCCATTTCTGGATAACTTTAACACGTTGTTGGATTGTGTATCTCTCCATGGTTCAAATTGAGTAAGTTTGAAATAGAGAAATGTCAAATAAAATTCGGAAAAAAACTTGGCGTTTAGGTGTGGTTCACATTCAACATCGGCCCTTACAATTTAACCACCCTTTATAAGAAGCACTATAAAAAACATTTACACATATATAGCTTCCTTAATGAATTATTGAGTATAACAAATTTTTAAATTGCGGTACAGAAAGCGAAAAATGCCTATTTTCGTACTCTAAAATTGAGTTTCACAGTCTGGTAAATCGAACTACAAAAGATTGTTGCATAAAGAGTGTATAAAAACGGGGGGTAACAATAAAGAATGAGTTCGAGTTGAATGTCCAAACTCAAATCTTGAAATGAGGTATGATATCGATGCACCTTTCAATACTTTATAAAATAGAGTCAATAGCTTAATATTTACATAATCCTTAAAGCTGCATCCCAAAAAATCATATACAGATGCCGACACGTGATCCCGAACTCGTAGACCATACACGTACCTAATAATTCGATTGAAACATCTTTCTATTTTTGAAAAATTACCAGAGGAGGTTCCGCTATAAACTTCTAAACCTGTGGCATGCTACTATGTGGTTTAAAGCAGGACAAATGACCCCCTCCTATGACAAGCCCATGTTAAAGTTGCCAGCTGTTTACATAGGGTAGGGTTTAGCAGAGGACCGGTCTCTGGCGCGAAGGGACCGATACTGTGGCACACGTAGGACCTGTCCCATTCCCCAGTCTCTCAAGAGACTCAAATGTAGAACGAAAAAAAAAATAACTTTTAATAAAATAAAATAGAAATAAAATTAATGACTTTTGACAAAATTTCCTATATTTAAAACAAAAAATTTAGTTCAAAGGCGTTTCTTTAGTTTTTTTTTTTTTTTATTTAAGAAAAAAACTTCTTCCTTTAACCAATAAAGTATCATCAATAAAGCCAATATTGAAAATTTATAGAGAGAAAGAGAAAATTGCAATCACAACAAATAAAAATCAACCAATTGCATATTAATGAAAAGCAATGATTTTTCATTGCCATATATATATTTATAAAAGCTGGAAAAAAATTCAAATAACCGGAATTTTTTATTTCTTTTTAATTGTTAGCATAAAGCAAATTGACCAAAATAACAGTTAATAGTATTAAATAAATTATGAAACCAATTTTTTAAAAAAAAACATTTTAAAAATAACAATTCTTTATAAACCATTAGGCGGCAAATTTACAATTAAATTTATACAACAAAAATATATAAAAATAAATTTAATAAATAGCGAGTTAAAAAAAAATACTAAAAATATTAAACATTAAACAAATATCCATTTAATATAACAAAATTTACTAAAAAAAAAAGGAAAAAGAAAAATAAATTTTTTATCCATTCAAAATCTCTTTTAAACCCAAATATCTTAATTTGTAACTTTTATTTAACAATGTTTAGATTATCTTTTAATCCTCTGTCTCCGTCTTGTTTGTCGTTATAAAAAATAAATTTCTTAAATAAAAAAACAATCTGTATAAAATTTTAAGGTATACAAAAAATCTCCCACTTAATTTTTAATACAAAAGTCAAATCTTAGCAATTTAATCTCAATTTGCCAAACTACCTTGTTAGCTTTTGTTGTAGTAGTTTTTTTGTCGAATATTTTTTTGTCGAACATTTTTTGTCGTTTTTTTTTGTCCTTATTCCTGTCTTGTGCTTGGAAAAAAGTGTCGCTTTCAGTTTTTTTTTTTTCAAACTCTACTGCTCAAGTTTATCTACCTTAAAATATAGTTTTTTTTTTCGTTTTTCCTAGACAACTTGGTGGGTTCAAACAATGATGTAGCAAAAAAATATAAAATGAAGAAAGAATAAAATAATCTGTAAATAAAATTTTTTCAGCGGAAATTGAGTAACTTCGTTTAGTTAGTGTACTTAATAAGAAAACTTAAGTTTAGTAAAAAAATTAAAATTTGTAAAATAAGGAGCGAGATCAGTCAAATTAATGCACGAATAACTTAACAACATAACTTTTGCTCTAATCAATCAATTTCAACATATTGTCGATTCCATGAGAGAACGTTCCAAAACGATAATTTTTTAAACTCCAGCCTTTTGATGTTGCTGAAATTTGGCTTACTTTTATTCTAGAATTACTCAGTACGGTTTTCAGTTCATTAAAATTGTGTAAACTCGTGTTTTTATTCCCTTTTTTATTTTATAAAAAATCGAAAAAATGCTGAATAAAGTAAACTTTGAAGAGCGATATTTCCCAAAGTAGATGGAATATTTCATGAAAGATTTGAAATGCTTATAAAAGATGAAGTCGTCTAATTTACAATTTGTAATTAAAAAATAACCTCTTTCTTGTGAAAATGCATTCATTCATGCAAATGCAATTTTTTATTGCAATTTGCACTTTTTTTCACCCCTTCGATTTGTAAAACCTTATCATTTTTGAAAAATTTCTAATTTTCTTAATAAACAACAACTTTGACATTTTTGGAACCAGAATGCTAATTTTAATGATTTTTTAAAAATTTGCACATTTTTTCATATAAAAACAAATTTTTTTTAAGGGTTTTAAAGATTTTTTTAAAATAACTTTTTGTTATATCATAAAAATCCTAACAGCAGGCTCATTCCATATACAAACATCAAAATTATCCGATTTTCGACCTCTACCCGCTTTAATTTTAACCAAATACGGTACGGAAGGAAAGTGTGTTATAAATATTTCATCGTATAAGTTTTGTGTCATTAGCTCTAAGGGTTGTGAAAACATCGCGTTTTAAAATATGAAAAAAAATTTAAATTTAACAAAAGCATAGTTCATATCTTTTTAAACGCTAAAGCCACGTGATTTGGTGATACCTCATTTTAAAGCCACTGTTATCATGCTTTAAATAAAATAAGCGGAAACATAATTTTTTGTAGGTAAAATGCATTTTTTCCAAATCCTCGGTTTAAAACGCAGTATTTAAAAAAAAACGGTTTTTTTTTAAATTTTCAAAAAAATATACGTTGCCAAATTAATTTGTGAAACTCTTACGGGATTCAAAGTTATGGATAAAAATCTAAAACTTTAATAGAAAAAAGATTTACATCAAAAAAAAATAATTTTATGAAAAACATAAAAATAAAAGTTTTGCAAAAGTAGTTGCACATAATTGCCTTTATCTTTAAAACGGTTCAAGCTACAAGAAACATTGATAACTTATTTTAAGGGTACACTCAGGGAACTTATGCTTTAAAAATATGTAGTTGTTTATGTTTTAATACAGTTTCTTTATTTTTAATGTCATAAGTCAGTCATTTGCCGAACAAATTAAATTTTTTACTAAACTTGTAGTTCATTTAAAAAAACAAACCACATAATGACTGTTTTATGATTTTACATTCATTTTTTACAGTTGTTTTTTGTTATTTAAAAAAATAAAAAAATAAATGTTCGTTTATTTTTTACTACCATGTGGTTAATTTTTATTACAATTGATAGTCATTTTTTGAACATTAAAAAACAAATGACAATGTTAGTTGATTTTACTGTAATGTAAGTCGTCCTTTCTTTAAATGAAATTTCATTTGTTTTCAACTTCATTTGCAGTGGTCTTTACCTACATATTATTCTAAGTGTACTTAAATAAAACCATTTTTTGAAATACAGTCTTTTGAACGGCGGTTTTTTGATAACAGTGCACTTTGCCGTGGATAAGTGATTAATTTGTGTACTTTCGTGAAACCATTATTTAAGTAGCTTTGGAATAAGATATCAATGACTCCCGTAGCTTAAGCCCTTAAAAAATGGAGTATTAAGTACGACTACTTTTTAAAAATTTTAGAATATTTTTCAAATTTTAAAACGCTATATTTCTAGATCAGCTGGGTGTAGCTGTTCTAAATTTGGATGAGTTACATAATGTGCATATTCTATACCAAGTTTGGTTGAAATCAGAAGGGGTGGATGAAATCGAGTTGTTTATTTTATATGTTTTCTGTCGGCACCGAATTTTGATTAGCATTATCTTCTCAAGTATATTGACTATTTCAATAACTTAAAAAGCGTGTGAAGGCTATAGTTGTCTACACAGTAAAAAGTTTGAGTTTAATTTTGAAACTTGAAACTTGAAACGGTGTTAATTCTAAACTCCTTTGGAAATAAATTTGAAATTAATTCCGAAGGAGTTTATATCTAAAACCGCGTGGCGTAAATTGAAATACTTGTGGGAATTGTTTTAACACCAAGAGAAGCTTAAGAGTATAATGGAATAGATTTAATTTTTTTTGTATTTGTTATATATACACACCAGCTCGGCATTAAAATTAAACTAAAACTTTTTACTGTATAATATACGGTTTAAAGGCATTTAACATACCTATTTCATAAAGGCATTTTAAATGCATGGTTCATTAAAATCGCATTTGGATTTAAAAAACATTTTAGGAAAAACCCGTGATTATTGAACCGCAAAAATCGCATTTGCATTGAAAAAGCATTTTAAGAAAAAGCCGTGATTGTTGAACCGCAAATCGTAAACTAGACACACTCAGAAAAAAACTTTTGTGTTTTTATAAAAGACATGACTTGGTAAATTTACTTAGTATTGAAATAACGGCGAAATGCTTGGATAATAAATTTCACAAGTTGATTTTTTGGTAATTTATTTAAGCTCATGTTATGTAAAATTTACATTGATGATATTTAATACAAAACATGCTGAATTTGGAAAATTAAACAAGCTATAAGTATATTTTTCTAACAAAAAAAGATAAATTACAAAAAACACTTAGAATTTAGTTTGACATACACAAATCAATGTAGCAATATTTATTAGATATATCAATATCGAACATAAAAGCATAACTCAGGTGGAGTTTCTTAAGCATTTTATTTCTGATGCAATTTAATTAAATAAAAATAATGTAAAATTGACTGTGAAAAACAAAAACTATAAAGAATGTAAGTAATATCTTATATATAACTACAAAAATCTAAATACTAATTGTATTTTTTTTTTTTTCAGGCACAATCCAACATTTATTACGACGCAGAGCTTGGAAACTTCTCAAGACGTTGGACACCGTAAATACATCACGGTTAACTACATCTAGGAATTTATATTTGATTTTACGTATATTTATTTTAAAAAGTGTTATTTGTTGTTAAATAAAATATTAAATTTAATAAAAACATTATTTGCAATATAATGGAGTATTTTTTTATTTATAAAAACTGATAGTCCATTGAAACTGAAAAACTTTGCAACATTACACAAAAAACTTCGGCTTATTTTCACATATATCACTTCTAGCATTTACTTTAACGTTTTGACAACAAAATTGTCGTTAATTGTATGTACAATCATAAAAAAGTTATTAAAATCAAAAAAAGTTAGTAAAGTCAGCATAAAATGTTGCTGAGTCCGCAAAATTTTAGTCAGGAGGGTGCTTGCAAAAAAATTGCTAATGTCAGCAAAATTTTTTGCTAAAACTCAATGGGCTGATACTATTATTTTTTTTTCAAGGATCCTCCCAGCAAAAATCTTTCAGAATTTACTGAATTAGTTTTGAGTGTAGCGTCTGATTAATTTTTTTTTCTGTGTATAAAGAAACAAAACCGAAGGTTGACTTACAATTGCTTTTAAGAAATCTTGATGGTTTATTTTTCAAATTTATTTTAATATTTTCTACAAAATTTAGTTAAAAATACACTAATTAACTATTTGGTTACCATGTCGTATGATGAATATTTATAATTAAATATAAATCATACGCCTTCACAAACCAAATAAAGAAAATATCTTTAAAAAAAATCTCTAAATATTTTCAATATTTATTCGTCTTGTTTATTTTAACAAGAATTAAAAAACAACTATTGAAACTTAATTCTAAAATTGGCAACTTACCACATTTCATCAAGTATCAATTTAAACATCATCCATTTGTTATTAGTCTGTCTGTCCTTCTTTTAGATTTTTTTCTATCAGATTTAAGAAGTACTTTTTTATCCACATACTTGATAGAGATAAAAAAGAAGTTTCAAGTTGTCTGTCAACTTATGTTTCCGCACAATTTCATTGCCAAAAAAAAACTATATCCTTCTTAACACACACACACACATATGATGAAAAAAGCACTTGCGTAAACGAGGAAAGTTTTAAGAAAAAAATTGCAACAATTTCAGTAAACATTATGCTAACGTACGTGCAATTTTCTTATAGCCTGTTGCTTTTCGAAAAGAAACCCAAATCTTTAGCAAAGAAACAAAGAGAGAAGCTGGGTATAAGGATATTATTGCAGTTTAATTTTCCAACAATTTTTAACATTTCATGTAGTTGAATACATTTAAGTAGAAAGTTTAGTATTGTATAATCTTATAAAATAAGTAACGTATGTGTACTCAAAAGAATATCCTTTAAATAGTGACTTTAAGGAAAACTAAAACTTATTACTTTGTGTGTGTTATTGCAAGTGTATATCAGTGTTTGCTTGAGTATGTGTGTTAGGATGCCCCTTAAAATAACGATTTGTTGATTTTCGTTCATTACACCTACTAGTTTTATTGCAAATGGTTCCAAATGGAAGAAATCGATTTTTTTTTGTTGGAAAACGTTAACACGTGCAAGACGGCCGAAAATAGCTCATTGTGGAAAAAAATGCATTATTATTAAAAATTTCCAAAATTCGAAATTTCGAAAAAAATTTATTTCTTATTTCATTTGTTTATTTATAATACTCATTTATTTAGTTATGGACCTCTGACTTCATCAGATTGTGATATCCTACGTTATCAATATAAAATGACCCACGAAATTGATAAAAATACAATTTTTTTTTTTTTTTTTTTAATAGTTTTAAAGGATTTTTAAAAATGACTAATTTGAAGATATCGGTTGCTGCTTTTATAATATTATAATTGGGACTTAAGGAAAAAAATAAATTCCAAAAGTGATAATTCGAGTTTGTATTTGGAGCGACTCCTTTCCATTACGTATTATGAAAAAATTTAACAAAATTTGTATGTTTCCATCAAAGTTTGCATTTCGAAAAATTATCAGTTAAATTTATTTTAACAATAATTATATTTACTATTATTTCAAAAATCTTTAACACTTAGGTGCATGGGGACAAAAAAGACCCATGAAACTTAATTTTAATTAGGACTACAAGATTGGAAAGCTTTTAAATTGATAAAAAAAATCTCAAAAAGACCCATCAAACTTAATTTAAATTGTGACTTCAAGATTATAAAGCTAGTAAATGTATAAAAAAACGTAAAATTGATAAAAGTTATTATTTTGTGTGACTTGATACATATAGGGTTAATGTTTTCGCTTTTCACCAAAAAAAAAGACCCACTAGGAAATTAAAAAAAAAAACATCTTTCAGATTTTTGTTAAATTCGAATATGCGATAGAGAGCACAAAACTAACGAATAAGCTCGATTCTTTATAGTCTCAATCTTATTTTCAAGGGTTATTTTTTATAGCAACTTTTTAAAACTTAAAAAAGTATTTTAGAAATGTTGAGGTTAAGATGAAGAATAAACGTTTTTCTCTAAAAATTATAATCACTATTAATTTTTAAATCAGACCAGACTAGTTTCTGCCTTTTTTATGGACAGGCGTCATCAGTGATTTTCCATTTAAATTGTATTATTATTTGTGTCTTATAATTGTCAGATTGTCTCTATATGATAAATTTTTCAACAACCTGCGGCTGTATGAGTCAAACCTGCGCTCATCTTACTTTACAAACGTAAAAATACCAAGTCATGACCGTTTAGCGATCACACCCAAGTATGGCCTCGAATCTAATGCAGCTAAATTACAGTTTTCTTTCCTATTAGCTTTCCTGTTATTGTATATTATATTCAGAAGTGACAACACTAACAACACAAATATTCTATTTTTAGATTTTTTGTTTATTTTTCTAATCTCCTCCGTATCCGTATTATTTTCTTAATTTCCTAGTGAGTATTTTATGATGAAAAGTGAAAACATTAGCCATATATGGGTCAAGTTACACAAAATAATAATTTTTATCAAGTGGAAATTCTGTATTGATACATTTAAAGGTTTCCTAGTCTTGTCTTGTAGTAATAATTTAAATTAACTTTCATGGTTCTTTTTTGTCCCCGGCCACTAAGAGTTAAATCTTTTTTGAATAAAAGTAAATATAATTATGTCATACCAAATTTAAGTGATATTTTTCAGAAAATTATATAAGATGTTATTCTGTTAATTTCTTAATGGGTCTTTTTTTTGACAAAAGTATAAAAAATATTATTCTTATCAAGTTGAATTTTTTTTTTTATCATATTAAAAGCTTTTGAATTTCGTAGTCATAATTAAAATTAAGTTCCATGGTACCTTTTTATCCCCAGGCCACTAAGGGCTAAAGATTTTGTTTACTACTATTAAAAATATTAAAAATTATGATTCTTCTTTATAATCGAGCTTAAGATCTTTTGTAAAATGATTGCAAATTATTTATTTCCAATATTTCGTCTCCACATTGGGAGACTTCTTCAGGGAAATTTATTTTAAATAACAAATTTTAAAAAAGGCGGGAAAATAAATTTTTGAAATAACAAATTTAAAAGAAAAAAAAAGGCCCTTGTGGCCGCCTCCAATGTTTAGACGAAATATTGGAAAATAATAATTTGCAATCATTTAACAAAAAATCTTAAGCTCGATTATAAAGAAGAATCATATAATAAAAGAAGATCGAAGAAAATTAAAGATATTATAAATTTTTATTATCTTTATCCTTAAAAATTTTAAGTGATATTTTTCCAAAAATTATGCAAACTATGATGAAAACAATCAAATTTTTTTATTTTTTTACAAAATAAGTTATTTTCATAAAATGTCCTGGAAAGGAGGCTCTCCATATTCAAACTCGAATTATAATTTTTCCAATTCATTTCTTTTTTTTCTTTAATAACAACCATTATTTTATAAAAATAGCCATCGACATCTGCAAATAAGGCATTTTAAAAAATCTTTAAAATTAGTTAAAAAAAAGATGTTTTTGCATAATTTGTTTGTCATTTTGGATTCCTCGCTAAAGTGGGTTAATGATATCCGATGATGTCGGATTTTTATATGTGAATAATCTTGAGTATATTAAATTAATAAATGAAATAAATGAAATTAATTTTTTTTGGAATTTCAATAATTTTGGGAATTTTAAACAATAACACACCTTTTTTCAAAATGGGCCATTTTCGGCCGTCTTGCGGCACGGTTTTCCAGAAAAAAAAATTATTTCTTCCATTTTGGATCCATTTGTAATGAAAATGGGGGGTGTAAGGACAAATATATTTTTAAGGGACACTCTAATGTGTCTGTAAGTAAAAGTGTGTGAGTAATCTCAGACACCATGGTATTACGCTTATATAAGCTTCAAGTGGATTTGTTGTTTTCGTATTTTTTTTTATTTTTTATTTTCTTCCAAACTCATGTTGTTGCCTTATTTATTTTTTCCAAGTTGATTTGGATTTCCTGTAGTATTTTTTTCTATTTTATTTCATAGTTTTTGCCTGTTTCTTTCCTTATTTAGTTGTAGTAAAATATCTTGGTTTGACTTTTGGTTCTGGTTTGACATGTCTGTCTTGAGATTGTAAATATTCCGCCTGCAGTGCATTTTTCAATTTTCTGCTCTACATGAAAATCTGAGTGTTATAAAATAATAGAAAAAACTCAACACATCATGACTAACATTAAAGTAACTTTATGCTATGTTTCCACTTACGTGTTTTGAGCAGAACATGTGTTTTGGTGAAAAAAAAAATTTATACGAAAACATGTACAAAACATGTATTATTTCAAAACACGTCCAAAAGACGTTCAGTGGAAACGTAGTATTAGTTTTTTTTTATAGTTTTTTAACCTTGCAACAACAACAAAAAATAAGCACAACAGTGTTTGATTTTGATTACAATAATGTAAGCCGTCCGCATAAATTTAAGAAAGTCTGTCTGAAGACTACCTGGAGACAGTGGTTCAAAGGAATTATATATATTTTTTTTTTTTTTTTAAAAAAGAGAGGCAACACTCAGGAAATACTTCCTATATTTAGTGTGTTGCTTTCTTTTGAAAGGGATAGTATAGAGATGAAAGGTGGGGAAAGATGAAGGGCTTCAGACACCTTATGTCTACCGATTTTCTTTATATTAAAAACATATATTCTTTATGTAGGGTAAAATACTTCTTCATACTCAGTTTTTAAAATTTTAAAAAATCGCGATTTTTTCACGGTTTAGGTTTTTAAGAAAATTCACAAAATCCCATAAATATATAATTTTGTAGAGACATATATACAAAATTTGCTATCGAGTTTCTCTGATTTAATAAGCATTAGATTCATAAGGATTCCCTGTTTCGCAGTTATTCAAAAAAACTCAATACATATTTTAAACATTTAATTTTTAATGCAAAAGCAATTTTTAGATGGATTTTCAAAATTGTTCCCGATTCAAAGACTTTTTAAACATGCCTCAATCGAATACTTAACTTTTTTATATAAAATTTACTTACGCTTTTCTGTGATGCGAATGCCATATAATATTCAGGATTTTTTGAAAAAAAACTTACCTACAAAAAAATATTTTTTGTATAATTTATAAATTTTAATTTTCAACAGGTTTTAAAACCATTTGCTTTATTTACTATTAACAATACAGAAACGTGATTTATTAATGTATGTCTGCCAAAAAAATAGTTTTTGATGGAGAAGCATTTTAAAAAATATATCCAAAAATTGCACTTGCATTAAAAATATTTTTTTTAAAAGGTAGACCTGAAGAAACAAATCTGTTTAAACCTAGAATATACACCCGGGTACAAATGTATCCACTTGCAACTTTGCAGTGCTGTAACTCAGGAACGGCTTAACTTAGGGCATAGAGGATCTAGGAAACATAAGTAATTTCTAATCTTTTAAAGGTTATTTGATCCAATTCGGATCAGTGGTTCAGGAGCTACGAGCTTCCAAAGTCGACACCTACGTAAACACTCACAACATTTGGCTATCCCATGCCCGTGACCTTTTTTGCCTATATATCTTGAACTACGTAGAACATTTGCATGAAACTAAAACTAAAACATTTGTAAAATATTAATATACGCATTTAAAAAATAATGAAATTGGACCATTTAAACATTCGAAAAAGCCAAAATAAGCTAGTAGGTACGAGGGTACTATTTGTATTTCGGGAACTGCCAACACTAATGTCAATAGCTAAAATCTGGCTACACCATAATAAAGTTTGAAATTTTCTAGCATAACTCACAACCTTTTGACGTACAAGTGGTATTTGTTTTGTTTACAGTGAGTAAAGAAAATCAATTTGGTCAAAAAATGGAAATTTCAAGAGAAGGTTTTAGTTGTCATAACTTTCGGCGTGGATTTTCTCTACAAGAATGTGTCGATGAACTCAGTTCTTTGTGTGGCGATAAAGCACCATCAAAAATCACAATATATCGCTGGTATAGTGAATTCGATCGGGGTCGTAGTTCGGTCGCCGACGAATTCCGTGCGATTTATCAATCGCTCAGAAAAAGGCTCGCGTCGATTGGTGTAAGGAAATGATTAAAATGTTCTACCATGGTGCTTCAAAAGACGTGTATAAAATCGTGACAGGTGACGAATCATGGATATATACGTATGAGCAGGAAACAAAACAGCAATCGACCGTGTGGGTATTCCAAGACGAGCTAAATCCAACAAAAGTTGTTCGTGAAAGAAGCACAGCGAAGCAAATTGTAGCCTGTTTCTTCAGCAGAGTGGATCATGTGGCCAGTGTTCCTCTTGAGCAATGTAGGACGGTCAATTCTGAGTCGTATACGTTCATTTGTTTGTTAGAAGTCTTCGAAAAAATTTGTGAAACCAACCGCCTAATACGAATCATTCTCCATCATGACAATGTGAGCTCTCACACATCTCGTCAACAAGTGGATTTTTAAACAGTCAATTTGATGACTCAATTGATGACTCATCCTCCGTAAAGTCCTGATTTGGCATCCGATGACTTCTTCTTGTTCCCGAATATCAAAGGAAAAAGCGTTCAAAAACCATGTTTTGGAGGTGTCTCAAGAGGAATGGAAAAACTGCTAAATGGTTTGAACGAATGCAAAAGTGTATTGATCGTCAAGGGTAATATTTTGAAAAACAATAAAGCCATTTTGATTTAAAAATGTTTGTTATTATTTGCTATTCCAGAAATATAAATAGTACCCCTCGTACAAACGTATCCCGGGTGTGTGTTCTCGTAGAAAAAGTTGGGTTTGCATCGTACGGTTAATAAAGTTTTTTTTTTTATAATTTAATTCTTCTTTATTCATGATAATTGTTTCACAACGTGTAGTACCTCCGTGTCTTAAAGACATTGTTGTGTATTTTAAACTGCTCTAAAAGCTGTTGAAAATCAGATGGAAATCTAGCCACAGTAAAAGCGAAATTAATTTTATAGAAAAAATTTTATATATTCGATTGAATCATGTTAAAAAAATGTTGAATTTCAAAAATTAATCTAAAAATAGCATTTGCGTAAATAATGTATTTATTTTTAATATGCATTTTTCATTGCAAAGATAACCATATGAATATGAATATCAATATGAATCTAATGCTCTTTGAATCAGAGAAATCCGATAACAACTTTAAAAATTCGAGCTCAAAATGGCATGCTGTGAAAAATCGCGAGTTTTGTGAAAATTTGAAACACTAAACATGGAGATATGTTATGGGCTGCATAGAGTATGTGTGTATAAATTTTTTTTTAAATTTGAAGAACCTCAGTAAATTTCAATTTGATATATCAAAGAATGCATGACATAGTTTTATGATTATTATTATTAAAAAAATTTTATACAGTTTTTTATACAAAATATATATTTGAAGCAAATCTAAAAGGAATTACATTTCATAGATATTGATAAAAGAAAAAAAATAATTTAAAAAATTTAAATTCTTAAACAAAATGAACTAAATATTGGAACTAGGGTTGTGAATTAGTCATGTATTTATGTTGTTCGAATAAAGGACCAAACAAATTTTGATCGAAAGATCAAATATTTCTTTGTTTGTAAGGTATTTCCTTTGGGCTAATTTGGTCAATTGTCTGATAATTAAATTAAAATAAAAAACAATTTATTTCATTTTTCACTCGACGTTTCTTTGGCTTATTTCCAATTTCTTCAGGAGTTTTTTATTGTTAAATTCTGGCAAATATTTCATTTTTAAAAATTATTCGATTAATCGAACGACTAAAGAATACATTAGTAAAAAGGTTTATACATGACCAGATATGATCATATATATAAGTATATGCCAAATTTGAGTCTATCCAATTATATCAGAGTTCTGATATATTTCAGATTTAATAATATATCATTTCAGATATGTTTATATATAAATATATATGAGGTTTGATATAATTTTTATTAAAAATTAAAATTATGTTTTTTCGAACTTTAATTGTGCAATGAAAATTATTCAAGTTCGAGGCCATAGTCTATATTTCCTTAATAATTGGATAGACTCAAATTTCAGATATAATTATATATGGTCATATATGATCATATCTATCTAATTTTAAAAATACTTAGATAATTAATGTATTTTGCCATATTATCTCAACGTTTTATGAATTTCGGCATCAATTTGAATACTACAACAATACCAATTCTCAAATGCAATCATTTTGGATTTTTATCTCGTGATGAAAAAAATACAGTTTTGAAAAACGTTAAAAAGTTAAATATATATATATATCGGTGATGGTTTTAGTATATAGAACTGTTAAGATCTTATTTTAGTTACCGTAGAAATTACATAAATGAAAATCACAGTTTATGTGCTAACGTGCTATCGTTGTAAAATAGCTATATTTGTTATAGTTTTGCATAGTTTAAACTTCAGAAGTCAATCTTTATTTAAACGAAAGCACTTTATCTGTCTCTTTCACTTTTCCTTTATATTGTTTGCTTCAAAATCCTTTATTAAGGAGTTCATATCTTGGAAAATGATCAATAAACGCTTAAAAATTTCAGTTATTTCTTCTATAGAGTTTTGATTTTATTTTATCCATTACCATTTTTTTCATTAATTTTCTCAAAATTGATAAATTTTGGAAAACATATTATTAAAAGAAGTATTTTTATAATTATTCGTTTTAATCAATTAATCGTCAACATTTATTATAATTATTCGTTATTCAAGAATCATGTTTCTTAAATTGTTCGTTCTAATTTTGGTTTTGTTAGTGTGATTTTAATCGTATAATCAATAAACGCTTAAAAATTTCAGTTATTTCTTCTATAGAGTTTTGATTTTATTTTATCCATTACCATTTTTTTCATTAATTTTCTCAAAATTGATAAATTTTGGAAAACATATTATTAAAAGAAGTATTTTTATAATTATTCGTTTTAATCAATTAATCGTCAACATTTATTATAATTATTCGTTATTCAAGAATCATGTTTCTTAAATTGTTCGTTCTAATTTTGGTTTTGTTAGTGTGATTTTAATCGTATAATTTGGAACCCATTAAAAGTTGGAACTCATTAAAAATAACAATATTTTCTTTATTTTTCAGGTTCTTTGATGGCCTCTTATTTTGATCAAATTTGGTGAGTATGTGTGGCAGTGAACACAGGTAAAACAAATTCTTTCTTTTTTGTTTTTGCTAATTTTATTTAAAATCTTTTTTAATTTATCAAAATCTCTTTCTATAAAAACAATGAATTTTGTATTTTTTCGGTATTTTAAAGCTTCAGACTACAAAAAAGTAAACTAAATTACAATTTTACAAAGAAACATTTTAAAATTTTTCGAAAAAAATATCAAAAAAATGATGTAGCTTTTTAAAGTTTTTAGTTCAAAGAAAGTTAATTTTTTGTAAAAAATTTTCCTTTACACCCTTTGTTTCCATAATTTAAAACATTTTCAGTGATTAGAATATTAAAAACCGATTCGGTGACAAATTCGTACACGTCGCTGCGGCGACATGATCTTTTTGCATTAGTTCCTTGGTATTGCCAAGTTTTATTTGAAATCGATGAATCGAGGTCGAAAATATATTTTTCAATTTTGGTATCACTGTTTACCATTGGACACCCACGTGTCTACAGTTTCCAATTTTTCCTTTCATTTTTCCTAAAATTATTTTTTTTTTCCTTAAACTTTCTTCTTTTTTTGTGGTGGTCGTTTTGTTATTTTCTTGGGTTTTTAACGTCCATCCTTTTGCTTTGTTTAATTTTAAGACTTGTTTAAGAAAAAAAAATGGAGGAAAAAATTGACGTCTAGAGTGAGCAACGTTCACAATGAAGCACAGTGGAAAATTTTGGACATTTTTGCAACAAAAATCTGTAACTTTTTTGTTTGAACATAGAATGAAATTTAGCACGGATAATCTCAAATATTGCATGTGTGATTAATTTTATAAATGTCAATGTGCTTAAACAAATGGTAAAAAAAAATAAAATTTAATTTTAACAAAATTAAATCAGAAAAGTGTTCAAATATTGGACATATTGTTTCGCTTCTACAGGGACCGTAACTCATCCCTATGGGGAATGAGGAGTCAATTGACCTAAAAGTGACTGGTTAAAAAAGGACTTATCACAGGACTGGTATTATTTAATACTGAAGTGGGTTAAGCAGTGTAAATTTTCCTAAAATTACCAATCCTGTGACTGGTAAAGGGAGGACATACCACTTAACCAAGAATGCTTATTAACAAGAAAAAGCCAGTTGGCCAGAATTTTACCAATTGGAAGCTGTTTAGTTTTCGTTAATTTTATACGACATAACCCTTTTGAAACAGTCTTGTGGTATGCCCATCTTTGGTTTGTCCTGTGACATGCCACTATGTGGTTTAAAGCAGGACAAGTGACTTCCTCCTATGACAAGCCAATGTTAAAGTTGCCATTTGTTTACAAATGGAAGGGCTTAGCAGAGGACCGATCTCTGGCACGAAGGGACCGATACTGTGGCACACGCAGAACCGGTCCCATTCCCCATAGGGCATGTTTAATGAATCTTCGATTCGGTAAAAATTAAAATAAAATTTATTATTTTGTATGTTTTTATTTTTTTTTACTACTCAGACTTACATATATTTTTACTGATCATCTCAAACAAAAAAAAATTTGGGCGAAATACCTTTACCATTTTTTTAAAATATATTTTCCTTAAACAAGCTTTGCATTACAAAAATTGTTATCCATACTCTTGTAAAATGCAAAATTTATTAATTTTGTCGCGAATAGCGTACCATTTTTTAAATTTTAAATCACGTGTCGGGACTTAAAAGTACCCTCCAAAATTGATTTCTTTATTTCTCTCGAATTCAGCTCTTTAATACTCATCGTTTGAGTGCTATTACTTAAATTTTTTTTCTAACGGGACACCCAAATGCATATAAAGGGTCCGCCATCTAACGTTTTGTTTTCAACTAGTGCTTATTTCGTGAATGGTAACACTTAGCTCATGTCTGATTTGACAGATAATTAGTTTTATCCTTCCGCTGAACGAATATGGTCGGTATGTTCGTTATCTTGTGAAAAAAGAGAAAGAAACTGGCATCCTCATCGATAAACCAAAGCGTGAAAAACCAAAAACAGTGCGTACACCCGAGAATATTGCTGCTGTGGCAGAAAGTGTGCGTGAAGCGCCATCAACATCAATTCACCGTCGTTCTCAACAATTGAACATTTCGGAGACATCATTGAGACGAATTTTGCATAAAGACCTTAGTATGACGGCATACAAAGTCCAATTGGTTCAGGAGTTCAAAAAAAAAAAGTTATTTGGCGGACCCTTTATTTAAAGAAATTATTGTAAATGAGAACCCAAGTAAATAAGTTTTGATATAGTTATATGTGACTTTATACATATGATATACCAATTAAAAAAAACTGATATGGAGCTTTATGTAGTCATATCAATTTCATATCAATTTCTACGATATGCAATCTTATAAAATTTCATCCGAAATATGGGCCCATATAATTGTATATACTTGTATGGTGTTCGAGCTTATCTCATACAATTAGATAAATGTCTGATATAATAATATCCGATAGAATTGTATTAGATTTTGTCAGCTTTGTATCTAATTGTATCAGTTTATATCTAAACTGATACAAATAGATATAATTATAAAAAAATCAGATGTGTTTGTATTCGGATTTTCACCTGATATAATTGTATATCAGTTTACATATTGGGCATATTGTTTCGCTTCTACGGTAAACTGATACATCTAAATGTAATTTGATCCGGGTTTTAGAATGGTACAATTGCACTAAATGTTACATTTTTGTATTTGAGTGTGTGATTGTTAAGTTAAACACCCTATATATATATTCCTTTGAATATATTGCATTTTCCTGTATTAAAATTGTTTTTTTGTTAGAAAGTGTTTTGCAACCGTCAGATAATGACAATCGTAATTAATTTTTAATTAATTACTGTAGAATATTACTTTAGTTTGCCTCTTTACAGGAAGAAGAAAAAGAAAACATTTTTATTGAAAAATTTTACGAACACAAGGGATACACCAGACTGCCGCAGTTTCGTCCCCCTCCTGGGACTCGTCAGTGGTTAATTTATGTGTCAATTGAACAAAGTATTTTATATTGTTAATTTTGCTCTATATGAAAAACTTTTTATTTTTTGGTGTCGTACTGTGATTTGAACTCACAGTCTTAGCATCAAAGCTATGCATCGTAATCTCACCTCTTAACGAGTTGAGCCACGGTCGACACAGCGATGACTGTGGCTAAAGTGGAGTTTTGTCACACTACGTACGCACAAGTATTGTTTCGATCAGAAGAGACAGAATTAACTAATACCAATGCACAATTCATTTCTCAACTAGAATGCTTTTTCTTCCTAATCCTATCTCTTTTTCACAAGTAATTATCACGTTTTTTGATGCGCTTTATTCACATACAATAGTTGGATACCAACGAAATTAATAATTTCGGACGCAATTTTCGAATATCATTATTTAAAAAAAAAAATATACAATATTTGTTAAAACTATTATAGTTTGGCATCCTAGCATTATGATAATACTCATTTTTTCGAGTAAATGAAACATTTGTGCAAACGAATTATGAGTTGGTTTTGTACTACGATTTTCCACAGTGCGAAGATGACTATGCTGACAGGCAAACAAGCGACCTTTTTTCTTGGGTTGTGCTATTGCAGTATGTGTAAGAGTACGTATACGGTTATTTGTATATTTATTTAAGATGGATATGTAGTATTTTTGGTCTTCGTTGCAAAAAGTGTAGAGTAATCTTTGGTAGAATTTTTACGCTGCACGCGTGAAAACTCCTTCAAGAGGAAAATTTTCTAGTTTTTCATCTTAGATTTGTTAAATATCTGCAGTCACGTGATTTTGTTAAAGAGTTTGAGACAAAGAAAAACAAAATGCAAATCATGCTTATGTGTTTTGTTATTACCTTTTTTTTACTGTTTTATAAATCATTCTTTGTAGCAACAAATACTCAACTTATACAAACATACAAAAATTTAAAATGACGTACATTTTTTTTTTTTAATATTATTATGTGCCAGACTTGGGCGAAGTCAATTACATTTCAAAATCGTTCACTTGTGAAATTTTTCTATATCATTAATAATATCAGACCTACACTCACACATGTGAGCTTAATCGCTTCCTTGGAAAATTTGTAAAATGTTTAATACCAAACATGGGGATTAGGAACAACATCTAGGTATTTAATTACAGGGCAATTACTCAATTACACCCAATTACATGTAATTGAACATAAAAAAGTAATTGGCCTGTAATTAAATACACAGATATTGGAATTATGTCCCATGTCTGGTATTGAAAAAATTGAAAATTTCCCAAGGAAGCGTTTAAGCCCACAAGTGGTAACGTATGTCTAAAATTATTAATAATATCGAAAAATTTCACAAGTGAACGATTTTGAAATGTAATTGATGTCGCCCAAGTCTGTTATGTGCTCTTAGTATAACCACATCTCTCGCAAATTTTAAAGTAATTTTATATCTATAATTAATGTTCACGAACAGATTAAGATTTTTTCAAAATCACATATTTTTTTATTTTTTCATGAACTGATCCGTCAAATATTTAATCAACAAATATATTTTTCTTTAATATTATATATTTTGCTAACTTTTAATGTTTACAAAAATAAAGCAAATCAAATATGTTAGCTAGGTTGACACTAGTACTTCAATCTGGCTAAAGATCTCATCAGAACCAGAAGTTATAGAAAAGCTAGAGCGTCCATAATAGGCAGAGATTTAACAAAAAACCTATTAATCATCAATTTTACTCCATTCTTGTCTTCTTAGTAATCAAACACGTGGCTAAGATCTTTTAATAACAAGCATCATGACGTTACTAAACTTTGAATACCAAAAATGTTCTATTTATATTAAAAAAAATAGTTTTTACTCTGGCTCAAGTAATATTTTTCCAGGGTTTGATTACTAAGAAGACAAGAATGGAGCAACATTAATGATTAATATGTTTTTAGTTAAAGCTCTGTCTATTCTGAAGGCTCGAGCTTTACTAAAACTGCAAGTTATAATAAGATCTTGAGTCAGATCGAAACACTAGGACCAACCTAGCTAATATGTTTAATTTGCTTTATTTTTGTAAATATACGGTGGTTGAAATCTCGTTATAAATTTAAAAAAAAAAAAACATAAAAATATTCTCGATATATATAAAAACAAAAAACTAATAAAACTGTAAATACTTGTAATGTACGCCTTCTGATATCCGTTTCCCATTTCTAAAAAAAACAAGTTTGAATTCGTTCATTAATATAAAATGTTATTACGTAAACCAAAATGTATCTATTAAATAATTTATCACAATATCATTAACTCAATTCCGTTGGTATCAAAATATCAATAAAGTGAACAATATTAAAAAAAATCTGTCTAATTCAAGAAGATTGGAAATATGGGACTATTAAAACAATAAATTAAAGTCTGCCTCAGAGGAAGAAACCTTACCATAATCAGAAAATTTACGAAGTTAAAACTTGTTTGGAAAGGGATGTGGTAAGTTTAAAAATCTAAAAATCTTATAGGTAATTAAGAGACATCAATGTTCTCTTTCTTACAAAAACATGGTTATGTAAATATCTATATTGTTTTTTTAAGGTAAACCCTTATGTGAAATATCTATTTTTCAGGTAAAAAAATTAGACATATTGTTAACATTTTATAGTTGATATTTTTTGTTTTCCGGTTTTATCTTTTTTTAATCAATTATTGCTTAAACACTTCTTACAAGTATTTAAAGTAGAGAAATTTTGCAGTATTTTTTTTATTTAATAAAGATATAGTTATGAAGATAAAAAATAAGAATCGTCAAAGTCTGAAAATAATATATTTATCTCTATATAAAACACGCTTAAAACAACAGTCATTAAAATACAAAGCTTTCTAGCTCTAAACATTATTTACAAGAATCGAAAGAACTCTATATTTAACTCTCAAAAATTATTAACAAATTTTAAGGGAAGCTGACCTGTATCTCAATAATAACTTTTTTTATAGAAAATTGATTTTTTGGTATCACTATGTGAATGATATTTTAAAACTTCTTTAAATTCCAGTTAAAGAAAATCATTAAATTTTTCACGGCATTTCATTCTTAAACATCGAATCTTAGAAGAATTCACGACATTAATGAACGATGATAAAATATAAGATAGAAAAGTTTGGAACCTTGAAATTTGCAATCATAAATTTTATGTAAAATGTTCATTGTTTAAATAATTAGAGCATACACTCAGGGTTTGTAATACAGTTTCTTTATTTTTGGTGTAAATGTCAGTCATTTGTAGAACAAATTAATTTTTTTTTTAAACTTGTAGTTCATTTAAAAAAAAAACAAACCACATCAAATGACTGTTTTATGATTTTACATTATTTTTTTACAGTAGTGTTTTGTTATTTAAAACAATAAAAAAAATAAATGTTTGCTTATTTTTTGCTAACATGTGGTTGATTTTTACTACAATTGCTAGTAATTTTTTTAACATTAAAAAACAAATGACACTGTTAGTTTAATTTACTGAAATATAATTCGTCCTTTCTTTAAGTGAAATTTCATTTGTTTTTAACTACATTTGCAGTGGTCGTTACCTACATAGTATTCTAAGTATCTTCGCCATTATCTTGAATATGAATACTTTGAGATGACAGTGTAGTTTCAGTGTTAATTTTTGAAACATTTTCTTTATGGTGTGTTAAAACGTGATTTTTAAAGTAGGAGTTTGAATTGGACAGAATATTTTGTCATTTCTTACCTGATGCGTAATAATTTGGAACACAATACTTGTTTGGGTGTACGTTTTGAAAACACAAACGATGCAATTGTATTCCTTTTGTAATGTTAGTGCCTTTTATGATGGTATCTATGCAAATTAATTTGGAAGATGTTTTAATTTGAACCGCAATCCTTCCGCATTTTGAGCCCCATACACATGCTTATCATATTGGTTTATATTTTTTTAAATGAAAGTTTACTATATTAGATGTAGTTGTTTTTAGAGTGTATGTACCAATATTTTTTTTTTATCCAAAGCAAGTTACGCCTAATGCCCATATATCCTTCAACTGAATATTAATATAACAGCTCAAATATTATTAAAAGAACATTTATAATTCATGCCAATCAGAATTCGAACTAAAATAAGGCTTTTTAGTAAAACATTTTTTATCATCATCTGAATAATTATTTAGAAACTCCAAAAGTTATTAGAACACAATAAATTAGTACACTTAGAATACTATGTAGGTAAAGACCACAGCAAATGTTGTTAAAAACTAATGAAATATCACCTAAATAAAGGACGACTTATATTTCATTAATTTCAACTAACATTGTCAAGTGTTTTTTAATGTTCAAAAAATGAACCACAATTGCAGTAAAAATGAACCACATATGTTAGTTAAAAATAAACATTTATTTTTTTATTGTTTTAAATAACAAAAAACAACTGTAAAAAATTAATGTAAAATCATAAAACAGTCATTTGATGTGGTTTGTTTTTTAAAGGTTAGTAAAAATTTTATTTGTTCTACAAATGACTGACATTTACATCAAAAAAAAAAGAAACTGTTTTACAACCCAACATTTTCTTAAATCAAAAGTTCCCTGAGTTTATACATATTTAGTATTAAAATAATAAAAAAACAACCACTTTTTAGTGGATGCAAAAAATTGCAGTCATTTCGGTTAACTATATTTACGAAAAATATTCAATATTTTCGATATTGACAACAAATGTTTTTTGACAGCTATAAACTGCAATGCAGATTTTAAAGTAAGACATACATTTCAATTGAATTTTTGCAAATTCAAAACATATTTTTGAAAAAAGTAATCCTTTAAAGAGTTTGAACTTTTATCGCATAATTGTTCTGCGACCAGCCAAATACATGATCAAGAAACTCATTTTTGGTGTTTACACTTTTTTGTTAAATTCTCTCTCTTCCCAAAAGTCGCCGAATTAAAATTTGAAGTGAACATAAATTAAAGATCTTTCTAAATTTAGGTTATATCAATTTGTGTAGTGTTATGTTTTTAATACCCGATTACTGAATGTCCAGTTAAAATAGTTAAATTGAACATTTATATGGGAAACAACAACAAATGTATCAGTTAAAGTTCCAGTTAGTAGCTAACGTGACATTGTGAAAATGAGTCTAAGTCTAATATATATGTATATCAAGAGTTCTTTGAAACATCACATTGAAATTGACCAAGCGTTTTCAAATTGCAATAATTTTTTATACGCATATACTCAATGGAGCCCATAACAAAACTCCATCTATAGTTTTTAAAATTTTCAAAAACTCTCGATTTTGTCACGGTTTTAATATTAAAAAAATTAAAAGAAATCCCAAAAGTATATAATTTTAAAGAGCTCTATTTTCAAAAGTTGTTATCGAATTTCTATGTCTTAAAAAGCCTTCGATTCATAAGGTCGTACTTATTCACACTTATGCAAAAAATATATAATTTATTAAAAAATGCATTTGCAAATGCAGTTTTTATGTGCATTTTTGAAATTTTTTCTCCCCCTTTATAATTTTTTAAACATACATCAATTGAAATTTAAAATTTTTCAAAATTTAGCATTTTCTATGAAGCAAATGCAAACTAATTTTCTAGATTTTTTTAGAAAAAAAAACTTTAATTTTATATCTTTGTATAATTTTAAAAAAAACAAAAAACGTGTATTGAATATCCACCAGAGGTGGACCTTGCACATAACAAACAAGTTTCAAATTTATTTTTTGATCAATGGTTATAATCTTTAACTTCGAGCTCATATATTAGTTCTCATATAGTGAGTAAACTAGTTTATAAGAATGTTTGATGTTTGGCATGGGATTGTTACCTCTTTCAAAACGTGTTCTGATGATGGGAACCTAGAAAATTCCCGAAATAGATCTATCAACACATTCCTGAAAGGGTCAAATAATAAATTTGAAAACAAAAAACTCTATAGATTATTTGTTAGGACAATGTCCTAATAAAGAAATATAGAGTATGGCCTGGAACTTGAATAATTTTCATTTTCATAATTTTTAATTTTAATATTTTCAAAGAATGTATGATATAATATCAACTTTCCGTTACCTATCGTCCTAAGAAGTCATCTTTTCAACCTTTTTTTTCCAAAGTGTTGTTGTTTGTTAAGTTTGCTTCCTTAAGGTTATTGCTGCTGTTGCTCCTGTTGAAACTGTGTTTTGTTGTTAAGAAAACAATGCCACATCTTTAAGACGCTTATAGATATTAATCTCAATAATCGTTTATCATGACAACGGTTGCTATTTCCCCCCAAGATGATAGTATTCTTTGTGTCTGTCTGTCTGGCTGGATGTCTGAATGTGTGTGTTTGTGTCTTATATACAGGCACCTGCTGTCATATGTTTAACGTGTAACAAAATGGTAAACTTTAAGCAAATTGGTAAGCACGTTTAAGTTGTTTCTTTTTCTATATATATTTTTTTTTTATTTCTTTAGTATGATTTTGTATTTTTTTTTTCGATAAGCAGCTGCTTGGTAGGGAATTAAATTTTTTTTAGCTGTGTCTTTGGCATCATTGGCGTTTAACAATAATCAAGATGAATTTGTTTGTTGTCAATTTTACGCTTTAATGATGGTAAACAATTTTAAAGATGTCATCAGATTTACGTTAAGATGATAGGTGAAATATGCATATTGGTTATACGTGCTGGTTATATTATTGATAGAGTTTGTTTTTTCTTCAAATATAGATGTTTTGGTATTTAAAATTTAAATATCTTAATTTAATATTATGTTCTGAAGAATATAACTGAAGAAAATATACAATTTAAATAACTATGAAAAGTATTAAATTAATTAATTATGCAGGAGGACAAAACCATAACTTTTCAACAATAATAATAATATGACCACTAGGATGTCCCCAAAAATAACGATTTGTTTATTTTGGTTCATTACACCCCCCAGTTGTATTGGTTCCAAATGAAAGAACTCGATTTTATTTTTTGAAAAAGGTTAACCTGTGCCGCAAGACAGCCATAAATTTTAAATTTTGGAAAAATTCCCAAAATTCGAAATTTTGAAAAATTTAGTTTTTATTTCAATTATCTATTTAATATAATCAAAATTATTCAGCTATGAAATTCTGACTTCATCGCATATCATTAACCCACTTTAGCCAGGAATCCAAAATGACCCTCGAATTTGTTAAAAATGCAGAAACATCTTTTTTTAAATTAAAAAAATGATAATTTAAGTTTGTATTTGGAACGACTTTTTTCCAGGACATTTTATGAAAATAGCTTATTTTGTCAAAAAATTTAATAAAATTTAAATATTTTCATCAAAGTCCGCATAATTTTTGGAAAAATGTCACTTAAATTTCTTAAGACTATAATTAACTTTACTTATATTTATAAAGTACTTAACCCTTAGTGTCGTGGGGACAAATAAAGTCCCATGATACGTAATTTTTATTAAGACTACAATATTGCAAAGCTTTTAAATTGATAAAAAAAAAGCTCAACTTGATAAAAATAATTATTTTATGTAACTTGATTCATATAGGGTTAATTTTTACACTTTTGGCAAAAAAATATCCATTAGGTAATTTACAGAATAACATATTTCAAAATTTTCCGAAAAATATCACTTACATTTGAGAAGACTATAATTATGTTTACATTTATTCAAGAAATGTTTAACACTTATTAGCCGTGCGACGAAAAAGATGCATGAAACTTAATTTAAGTTATAACTTCAACATTATACCGACTTTAAATGTATCAGGAAAATCACTTTTTCCACTTGATAAAAAATTGTTAATGTTTGCACTTTTCACCAAAAAAAAAACAAAAACTAGGAAGTGCGCCCCGGTAGGTTAGTTGGTAGCGTGCTGGCTTATCAGTGCGGGGGTCGTGGGTTCGATTCCCACCAGAGGCACTGGTCTGTTTTCGCTACAACGCGCCGAAGGCCATAGTAGCTAGTGCTCGGTTAGGGTAATAGTATATAATTTGTAATTATATGAAAAAAACAAAACTAGGAAATTTACAGAATAACAGTTTTCTAACAAACACCCCCCAATAAAGTGTTTCTAACAAGAACACCATTTTTGAGACAAATATGTACCAAAACGGAGGTTTTTATTAGGAAAACTTTTGCAAATATAATATAATATAAACTTTTGCAGAGATAACAATAGGATTAAAAAAAGGAAGCACTCTAGTTGAAAAATAAATTTTTCATATGTATTAGTAACTCTGTCTCTTCTGATTAAAACAATACATTGTGAATGCTGTGATTTACTAAACTCCACTTAGCCACACTCATCGCTGTGTCAACCGTGGCTCAATTCGCTAAAAGGTGATTCTACGAGTCATGGCCTGTTGTATGGCTGTAGGTTTCAAACTCATTACGGCACAAAGTTATAAAAAAAAAGTTTTTCATTTACAGCAATTTAACCATACAAAATACTTTGTTCAATTGACAAATATTTTAACCACTGACAAGTTCTTGGTGGGCACGAAACTGCGAAAGTATAGCATATCCATTGTTCCCGTTAAATTTTTCAATAAAATTTTTTTCTGGTTCTTCTTCCTGTAAAAATCTTACTAAAAAAATTAACATTTTTTGTTAAAAATTGTGGATCATACTTTTGAAATGTATTTGCATATATTAAAAGCTAGACCTTGGGGTCATCCTGGAAAACTATGGTGCCATACAAATCGCTAATTTTGCATAAAAAATGCTTTGATAAAATAACTTTTTTCTTACTAATATAACAAATGGCTCTTTCCACTGTGAGAACATTTGATTAATTCGGTTTTTAATTTAACGATAAATTTCGCGAAAATCGAAAAAATTTTTGATTTTAAGCTTTGATTTTTAGGTTTGATTTTAAGTTTTGTGAATCAAATATGTACCGTAAATATTAATACTGGTCTTGTCCTTAGATGTCAATACAAAGAAATCAGATTTATTCCATTTGCAAATTTTTTTATATTAAAAACAGCACGAAGATGCGTCAAAATTTAAAGTCATTTTACGCGAAATACTGTACCATAGAACAAAAAATAAAGCACGCTATTGAACCAACATGACCGAAATATATAGAATTGATTAATTTTTTTTTACGTTAAGCCGAGCAACAGTGAAAATGTAAATATGACTTGTTAAGTTGAAGTTTGTAGATTACGTTTACGTATGATTGATATTAATATTTTCAAATAACAATCATACGCCATGGGGGCTTATCACATGTTGGATACAAAATTAGGAAAAATCACAAAATGATTAGAAAAATAATCGTTTAATTTTAAAAAATTATTGAAAATATATATTGTCGTTAATAGTTTGAAAATTAAAACCATAATTTCGTTTATATCAATTTCAGCTCTAATAGCCACTACCAAAATAGGCTAAAGTAGCCTAAAGTCGGCACCCCCAAATAGTCGGCATGTTTTTTAATTCAAAAATTAATAACTAAGAATAACGGCAGCTCAGTATTAAAAATTTGCATTCAAAATATATTTATCCTTCCCTTTGTAATGATTAAATTTGACTGAGATAGGTATTTGACGTCGTTTTGTCCTTTTTCTCTAACAATTTATTCAACTCTTTTATGTTAAGTGTAAATATTCGTATTAATAAATGTTATTTTGGTGATCGATTATTCGACTGTAAGAAATTGTTGTTCGACTTAAGAAAACCCGGTTTGGGTTTCGGTTTCCGGAATTTCTTTAAAAACTGGTTTAAATTATAACTAACTATACTCAGAAGTAGAATTTTTTTTATGAATTTTAATAAATTTAGTCTTTTATTTGAAAAATAATCAATAACTTTAGATCAGCTTCTTGCATAGTTAAGTTATTTTTTCAGTGGTTTTAAAAACCATATCAATTAAGTGACATAGCTTCCCAGCAAAAAAAATAGCCTGGATTTGATAAGCAGTAACTATAATTATATGCTTCCTGCGCTTTACGCCTTGCATACAATAAAGCAATTAGGGAAGGCCTTCTGTTGGGCTTCCCAAACTGCCTTCTGAGAAGCAGCGAATAATGCTTACAATAAAGTTATAAAGAATGCATACCATGAAGCATTAATATTGTCAACATACAAAAAAAGAACTTCTTATTGCCTAAGAAGGCATGAATTTATTGTTTCTAAGAGCACATGAAAGAACCGCTTTTCACCTGCTTAAAAGAGACATACCAAGTGGGACATCGCGAACAAAAATCTTGCCTTCTTTACTTGCTTTGGAAGCGCTTCGTAAATAAATAATGCCTTCCGGAAACGCTTCTGGGTAAGCACTATTTTTTTCTAGGTTACGTTGTAAATCTTGTTAGCTGGGTGTATTACAAAACCGGTTTGAGAAGTTCCAATATACCCTCAAATTTTAGAGATAACGGTAAAAGAATATTTTTTGGTCCTGCCGCGTTTAAACATTTGTAACTCAGTCATTTTTTAAATGCTTTTGAATTCAAGTAAAATTACCAGGACTTTTTAAATAGATAGGAAGAACTTTAAAAATTCTAGACACTTGGAGGTAAAATATTTTAAAAAAAATTTTTTGGTGACATAAATTACCTTTTGTGTTTATGTTAGCCGAAGTTAAAGCACACTAAATCCATTCGCGTTAATCATTTATCTTTAACGGCGGTTTTAAGTTTCAAGCAAATTAAAAATATTAAAATTACAGTTTTTGCTTGGATTTAATTAAAGCTACATTAATTTATAGGTCTCATTGTATTTATCACATTTGAAATTATATATTATACCACCAAAAAATATAAAAATACAATCAATAAAATTTTTTATCATATATTAGCACTAAAAAAGTAAACCGCGATTATTTTGGAAAGCACTAATTTTTTACCGGTTTAATGATATTTAGTTGGGTTTAGGGCAGGAAATCATAATAAATACTTTTACATTCGAAAAATTCAAAGTTTTTAAAAGGATGCATTTTGAGGTGCTGCAAAGCCGTTAAAATTGTTTGATGCGTTATCGATTTAAGTATTAAGCTCATTAAAATCTTGTATTTGGTAGAATTGATACATCGCTTTATTTGTCACAAAGCAAAATGTGTTTGAAAAAAACTGCCGCTTTACACGATAGGAACGAAAAAATTGTATTTGTTTGCACTTTATCAGTTTAGTCAGTCGTGAAGATTCACTCCAGATATGTTCACTGCAATATCCTAATAAAGAAATATAGAGTATGGCCTCGAACTTGAATAATTTTCATTTTCATTGAATTTTTTTCATTTTTAACTTAAAATTTTTTTTTAACTTTTTCAACTTCTACGAGGGTTTTTTCGAATCTTTTTCTTAAACATCAATAAACTTAAAGTTAGTGTTTTCGTGAGTAAAATGAGTTACCGTTTGTTAAAACCTGTAGTACCTTTTTTATATACCTTTTCTATATATCTGTCATTCTACCGAAGACCGGCCAAAAAAGAACAGTGTTTGGCATTGGCTCTTTTGATTTCAATTAAATTTTGCTTTCAAAAACTCCATGGAGCCAGACCATATCAAAGATGGCCACTTTTAGTATTTGCTATTGCGAGAATTCACGCTTTAATGAGAAATTTGCTAAAAGTGTGTAAGTCTAAATCTTCGAATTTTCTATAATATTCATCGCATTATCACCATTTAAGTTGCGCTGGAATGATTTTTATTTCAGCATCAAAAGGCAAAGTATTTTTTTGCAATTTGTTTTTTAAATTCATAAATTGAAATATGGTATTGTTATTGAAAAACAACACTTTCGTGTGTTTGGGTCCCGGGGTTTATCTATTATCTATGAATTATTGACAAAAATCTTGCATTATGTTTCCTTACAAAAAACAAAAATTTATTATTCATTTTTTTGTTTTTCAAAATTCAAAAGATTAAATTTAGAAAAGAAAAATTTTCTGTACTTGAGAGAGAAATGAATTTACTGAAAAATTATGTTATAAAAATTTAATTTGCAACCCTCTCAGCCCCAGGTTTCTTTCTATCAAAATGTAATATTCGTTAGCAAACGTTGGCTTGAACATTTTAAAAATGTATATGCCTTTATTATTCACATATAGAAATTATCTTAAAAATTAAGTATATAATTTTTCAAAACAGAGGCGCAGAGTAGAGATGGGCACGTGAGCAGAATTTTGCGTGATTCACGTTAGTCACGCCCTATCGCGCGTTGATTTCAATAAATATTTATATAATTTCGCCGTTTTTAAATGCAAATTAAAGGGCAAAGTTTCCGAAAATTTCGTAAAATCAAATTTCAAAAAATTCAAAATATTGGTACAACTGAGAAGATATAAAACTTTAAGGATTTCTTTCTTTAGAAATACCTACTTAGATCCTTAGGACTTTATTCTGTTTAAATTATCTTACATTTATTTTTCATATAGGAAATTATTTATCTTCCAAGTAGTTATTATAGAAAAAGTCTTAGAATCTTTGATAATTTTGGCTATTAAGGAAAACCTCAGAAAATGTGTGATTTTCTGTAAGAAAACTCCGCGTATATTTAGTATTATAGGTGTACGTTTTGTTAATTGTTATGGTTTTTTTCTTATGAACTTCTTTTGTCAATAAAAATTAAAATTGTTCAAGTTCGAGGCCATACTCTATATTTCTTTATTAGGATATTTTCCTAACAAAGAGGCAACCTCTTTCAAAACGTGTTCTGATGATGAAAATCTAGAAAATTTTCGAAATAGATCTATCAACACATTCCTGAAAGTGGTCAATTCATAAATTTGAAAACAAAAACTCTATAGATCATTTGTTAGGACAATATCCTAATAAAGAAATAAAGAGTATGGCCTCGAACTTAAATAATTTTTTTTAATTTATACCGAGCTTTCAATCTCCGTATATTTACAAAAACAAAGCAAATCAAACATATTTGCTAGGTTGATACTAGTATTTCCATCTGGCTAAAGATCTCATCAGAATCCGAAGTTTTAGAAAAGTTAGAGCCTTCATAATAGGCAGAACTTTAACAAAAAACCTATTAACCTTTAATTTTGCTCCATTCTTGTCTTCTTAGCAATCAAGCACGTTGTTAGGGTCTTTTCCTAACAATCATCATGACGTTACTAAACTTTAACATTTTTATAGCTTTCTTTAAGTACATTTTAATGTACAATATTAATTGTAAAAATATGCATTTTCGAACGTGTTTCTAGACCTCCCATATGTAGGTTCATGCATTTAATACAGCTTTTTTAAGCACATAAAATTTAAATTTCAACAAAATTCCAATGTTTCTAAACCATTTTGATACAATTAAAAAGGTACGTTTAAACACATTGTCTCTATTGTTTTTTAACACAATGTGTTCATATATTTTTATTTAACGCATTGTGACGATTTTTGCCCAATTTATAGTAGGTAACAAGTTACATACATTTAAAAGAGTAAATTTCAACAAAATTTTATTAGAGTGTAGTAAATATGACATATACAATTATAGTTTGTAGACCACGGGTACGTATGGTTGATATTAATATTTTCAAATAACAATCATACGCCATGGGGGTTTATCACATGTTGCATACAAAATTAAGAAAAAACACAAAATGATTAGGAAATAATATTAAAAACGAAAATTGTTTTCAATAATTCCTGATTAAAACCATAATTTCGTTTATACCAACTTCACCTGTAATAGCCACTACTACACACACAACATAAGTTAGTTGGAAATCGGTTTAAAATAAAAAATAAATCAGTCGCTTAACAATAATTTTATACCGATTACAAAGTTTTATTCATTTAAACTGTTACAATATTCTTACAATCAATGATTTTGTAATAGGACCAAATTTATGGTGCAATACTGCAATAATTAGTAAAAACAACCAATACTGAATTTAAAAAAATAATTGTGATAATGATCGGTAATCCCAATAGTAACAAAATATATAAATAAATATTTGATGCATCGGCGGTGCGACCCATCTTTTACAAATGACTTTTGGATATAGATCATGAATATGGCCTAAGAATTTCAAAGTTAGAAATATTTGCAAAAAACCTTTTGTAAAAAATTTTAATTTTTTGACAAACTTTTTGCATAAAAATACAAAATTGAAAATAATAATGCTACTTCTTTGCAAAATTCAAATAGTACGAACTATGCCTTTTAATTTGATGTATTACATGTTTCGAAAGGTGAGAGAATATTCCCTATGCATATATTTAAAGTTGAAATTTTTAATTTTTCACGAATACTTGGGTGTGCTTGCTAAACGGTCATGACTTGGTATTGTTACGTTTACAATGTAAGAAGAGAGCAGGTTTGATTCATACAGCCGCATGTTGTTGAAAAATGTATCATTTAGAGACAATATGACAATTATAAATACACAAATAATAATACAATATAAATGGAAATCACTGATGACGCCTATCCATAAAAAGAGGAAGAAACTAGTCTAGTCTGATTTAGAAATTAATAGTTTCTATAATTTTAAGAGAAACACGTTTATTCTTCTTCTTAACCTCAACATTTCTAAATTGAATTTGTCAAATGCATATTAATTAAAAATTAATTGCGACTGTCTAGATGACGTGAAAATAACACTGTACTAAAATACATTATAAAATTTGCCCTGTAGCGTTGTCTCAACTTAAAATGCAAAAGTTGCCAACACTGAACGTAAAAACCATACGTCAATCTGGTAACGTTGTGAAAAGTTAAAAGGAAAGAAAACTGCAATTTAGCTGCATTAGGCCATACTTGGGTGTGATCGCTAAACGGTCATGACTTGGTATTGTTTTTTCTTCTTAACTTCAACATTTCTAAATTAAATTTGTCAAATGCATATTAATTAAAAATTAATTGCGACTGTCTATATGACGTGAAAATAACACTGTACTAAAAAATGTATTTGGTTCAAACTTTAAAATGCTGTGGTGGACCAAAATTACTCTACGAAAATGTTAGTAGTCTTCTTTCCTTAATCTACTCCACATTGCGCAAATTCAAATGCTGGTTGGGGATGGAAGATGAACTCCAAATATATTTTTTTTTTTTTATAATTAGCTTTTAAATACGTGTCATTAGAGACCCAATGTGAAAAAATTCATAATTCGGGACATCCTAATGTTTACAAATATTAATCCACAAGTTAAACACTGAAAAAATCATGTTTGACAAAACGTCCGAAATATCATAACATGCTCTTAGGGGATATGGCAGAAAATTATTATTCAGTTGAGTACAATTATAAAAATAAAAAAAAATTCAGTTTTCTAACCATAATTTTGGTCTTCTTTATTTGGTATATGAATATCGCCTGCAAGTTTAAGTTAAATTCAGTGCTCCAACATATTTGAAGGAATCCGTGAAGATATCATTAATATACTCTCTGTAGGAAGACTACACACAGAGAAATAAAGTGCTAACCGAATTGAAAAGTGTATATTAATGGTAACAACTTATAAATTCTTTTAGTACAACCATATTTACATTAGATTTAAAGATATTTTGGATGTTGCAACTAAAATTCAGTTGAATTAACCGCACTTTGTTGTGAAAACTAATGTTAAGTTGTGTCAACTGTGTGAAATTCGTAATAACCGAATTTAAGTCGTAGTAACTGAATCTCAGTTGGCAAATAGCTAAATTTTTCTCTGTGTGTACTTCCGAGTAAAGTATGGGAATCTGTTATTTTTGCAGGCTGAATATGTCACAAATGCTTGAAGGTTTCCAAGACTTGAAGGTTTATAAATGAGAGGCTGAATATTTATTACGGTAATATATCGTTGGCTGAGTATTGTGTTGCAGTATGTGTACGGCGAAACATATGCACATACGGCAAACCAATACTAAGCAGACGATACGTTTTTCATATCTATTTTTTGCATTATTATATCATTTTTTGTGTATACAAAAATTGAATAAAATAGATTAATATTGTAAACTGTGTTTAATTTCACTCAGAAGTAATTATATAAAAAACTCATTCGAGTGCTCTAAAAATGCTTTTCAAATTGCAAACGTCGAAAGCTGTAACCAAATAATGTGATAATACATGTAGCTACCTAAGTTCGGTTGGCGACAAATTCGGTTCTCACAACGAATCTGTTCTCTGTGTGTAAAATGTAAATTTAGAGATTTTTCGCAATTAAGTTTTAGACCTTTAAAATATATAGCTTTCCAAAGACAATCCCCAAAAAGGTATTATTAAAAACTTAAATGTTTACCAACATTATATAAAACATTTGTCATGCAGTAAAATTTAACAAAACTGCAGCCAGCAGACAAAAAAAATACCTAGGAGACATGTTATTTTGCAGCAAAAAAAAAATAAAGTTTTTATTTACACAAACAAGCAAAAAAATATATTATGATTTCAATTAGTATAAGCACAATCACAATTTTTCATCTTTTTTTCCTTAACAAAAAAACTTTTAACGCGGAATTTTTCACTTTTTTACTAGATTTTTTTTTAACGAAAACATTTGCACATACTGCAACACCTTCTATATGTTGTATACACAATAGTATTTTTTTTTTTTAGTTTTTGCTTTTTTGTTGTATTTGTCACACTATGAACTGTTTTTAGTATTTTTTTTTCCTTTGCTGTTTATATGAAGTGGCAAAAATGTCAAAAGTTTTGCACTTGCAGTGATTTACTTGTGGCTGCATGATGGGGAATAAAACAAATATCAACGATACTTTACAAATGTTTGTAGAACAATTTTTTATTTTGTTATGTAAAATCTTACACTTTTTTTTATTTATTATGTAGTTTTATAAACAAAAGAAATGAAGAGTGAATTATATAAATGACCAGGATCGTAACCAGGAATTTGTTTTATGGAAGAAAATGTTAATGTAGGAAATTTTTGTATACTTTTTATATCCGTCGTCGGAAAAATGACTCGATATAAAAGCACCAAGAGATATATAATTTTTTACCTATACCCCGTTCAATTTTCTCTTGGTATGGAAGGTAAGTGTCATATGAGTATGTCATCATCCAAGTTTTGGGTTGCTAGCTCTTACGGTTTTGAAAATATCGCGTTTTAAAATATGAAAAATATGGAAAATAGTGAATTTTATCGTTGACCTATAAGTTTATGTGTGAGATTTTATTCGTTCGGTTTGAGATCATGACAAATTTTTCTCTAAATTAACAGAAAAATTATAATTTTTATATGATAATTTACTTTGACTATTAGAAAAAAACACAGAAAAAGTTATTAGACACTAGCATGAATGGAATGCATTTTCTGACCCAACGGTCTTCATCAACATTCTTCGTGCCATTTAGTGTTAATCGTAAATATCTTCTATTTAACTCACACGTTTCTAATAGTCAAAGTAAATTATTATATAAAAATTATAATTTTTATGTTAATTTAGAGAAAAATTTGTCATGATCTCAAACCGAACGAATAAAATCTCACAAATATGGAAAATATGGAAAATTTAAAAATAATAGTCGAACATAATCGTCCATATATTCTTAATGGTTAAAGCTATGTGATTCATTAATACTTCTTTTTAAAGCCACTCTTCTCGTGCTTTAAATAAAATAAGCAAAATATAAATTTTTGAAGTTAAATGCGGTTTAAACTGCTTTGTATCAAAAATCTCTTTTTTTTTTTTTTTAATTTTAAAAAATTAAAATTGATTTCTTATTTATTCCACTACGCCGTTGCCAATGTGGAACTAGTACGGTATCCAAAATTATGTAAAAAAATCTAAAAAGAAAAGATTCTCAATATAGTAGAAAAAAAGATTTACATAAAAAAAATATTTTATTGAAAAAAATAAAAGTTTTACAAAATTAGTTGCAAATAATTGCACATAATTGCTTTAGCTACGAAAGTTATTTATATTCACTTATTGACGGCAAAACGCATTTCTTTCAAAATCCGTAGTTCAAACTACTGTATTTCAAAAACCTGGTTTTATAAATTTTTTTAAAAAATTTATGTTAATTATAAATTAATTTTCGAAAGAGTGAGATCGAATAAATCCTAACACAGATTATCACTTATACCTTTTTTTATGTTTAAAAGTGAACTTTTTTTTTAATCAAGTTATCTATCAAAAAGTCGCCAGATAATGTGTAGAAATTATTAGCGAAATTGGATCATTACTTTGTTTACAAATGGACTTTGAACAAAAAGTGAAAACAAAAAAAGTAAAATTTTTACAAAAAAAAAAAAACCTTAACTTTCGTAGAAAAAAATATGCTTCATTGTTCAGAACTCAGAAAAAATAATTTATATTAAGATTTTTTTTAAATTATTGATGAAGTCTACAAAGCAAGTTCCCAATACTGACACTTTTTTTGGAAATGGTCTTCTCCTATCAATTAGGGCACTAAAACTGGCAAAAAAAAAGCTCCTTTACTCACTTTTTGTTTAGCTTCCATTTGTAAACAAAGTAATGATTCGATTTCGCTAATAATTTATACACATCATCTCGCGCCTTTTTAAAAGATAACTTGATTCAAAAAAAATTTCACTTTGAAACATAAAAAAAGTTATAAGTGATAATCTGTGTTAGGATTTATTCGATCTCACTCCTTATACCATTGCCAAATCCTTATATGGTACTTCTGCATGCTCCTGAGTTATCGGTTTTTCATATTTGAATTTTTTTTCACATTTGTATTCTAAACTCATGTGAGGACTTGGACACACCATAGAAAAGTAATTTATAATTACCATATATCTTTTAAAAATTAAAAAAAAGAGCTTTTTAATTCGCGGTTTTTGAAAAAAATACATTTTACTGTCAGAAAAGTATTTTTGTTCGTGGTTTAGTTTAAGAAAGCATTGGTAAAGTACTAGGAAATAAACAAATCAAGTGCCTTCCCAACGCCTAAATAAAAAAAAAATCAGTTCACGGCCAAATAAACAAAATTTAAGTGCTTTCCCAATGCCCAAATGATAACACCTTCCTATGCTTTTGCCAAAGCTTTACTTAGCATTGAAACATAAAAAAAAGTTCTTTTCCTATACCTAAATTATAATACCACACGGTGGTGCCAATACACTATGGGAATTTGTTAAGCAAGTTTATTTGACGTGATGTTTTTAGGCTCTGTATAAAAACTTAAATTAGCTTGATCGAACATGATTACGGAGTCTTTTAATGAATTCAAAATGAAATATGTTGATTATAAAATGTATGGAAATATAACAGTCATAAAAAAATTAGTCAATCTATAAACATCAGCAGAAATGTATTTACCTTTATCTATTTATCACTCACAATAAAGATAAGTCACTCGTGATTCTCTATGACACACGAAGTTTTTCACTAAATTTTACATAGCATTCAGCATTTTACATTAAGCTAAAACGAAAAAGTTAATTAAATAGTTTCCGAATACAGAAATAAGCTCAGATGAGCTTTTATACTATCTTTAGCGGAATGGAAAATTTCCTCCCCCAAAATAATATTTTTCAATACAAAAATGTAAAAAGATTAAAAACTTAACTATAAATACTCTAAATTCCCTCTCCAAAACCTTTTCCTGGATCCGCGCCTGCATACAAGATATTATTCGTCGAAGTCTCTAGTTTACATGTTATGTAAAAAAAATCAAATCTATTAGCCGCGGTAAAAACTGGGGACAATAATCTTAAAACTGAGAATTTTCTAGTTCCTTAGAGAATACTGAAAACATCCTTGAACACTAGGAAAAGTTATTATATCAAAAATATGAGCGAATGTCAACACTTGAAAAATATGTATTCAAAATAAATAATGGATGAACAATGGGAGATTTTTTGAAATTTTTTTAAAAATTGCATTAAACAAACATCAAAAAAATTACATAAAAATCTTAATATCTCGAGTCTAGAAGCTGTTTTAAGAACGGTTTAGCTCACGGGATGCTATTGCTCGAGCCGAAATAATTTAGGAGTCATCAAAAAACATGTTCATCTTTATTTTCAGGGGGTGCATCTTGGGGCATATTAGGCATTTTACAAAAGAAAGTGGTTATTAAAAATACAAGACTGTGAAATATTTTTAAACTTATCTTGATGAGGGGCATTTGTAGAGCAGAATATTGTTTTTGAAATAAATGGCAATCCTAAGTTACTAAATAGGTAATATGGAATTTTGTTAATTTAAGACATGTTTTAATACAAGAAATTAATAATTTTGACCACACATTGTAACTATGAAAAGTGGGATTTGGGCCGCTAACCAAAAACGGTGTCCCTTATATTGTTCCCCTTTATCAGATATCCGAATTTCATCATAATATCTGGGACAACCCATCGGAAGACTTCCCTGGTTAGCGTTTGGACCGATTTAAATTTGGCTAAATTTGTATGAAAATCATATATTTTGAGGAAAGCCACTAATTTTACATTACAAATTGTTTAATTGGATCAAATAAATATTTGGCGCATCGTTAAACCATGTTAACCGCAGATCAAAATTGTGCCACAAATTATTATATAAATACACAGAAAAATAAAGTGACAACCGAACTGAAAAATATATTGAAATGTATTCGAATGTGATTTAGTATTATTTTGGGAGTTACAACTACACTTAAAATTGTTTTAAGTTTAAACAAACTGAAGATGTAATTTAGCATGTAAATAAAAAAAAAAAAATTATTTGGAAAATAAATGCATGTTCCCTTGTTTTTAACTCAACCCAGAAAAAAATTGCCTGGATTTGGTAAGCAGTAACTACACTTTACGCTTCCAAAACAACGCTTCATCGCCTTGCATACTATAAAGTAATTACGGAAGGCATTATGTGGTGCTTCCCAAAATGCCTTCTTTGAAGCAGTGAATAATGCATACAATGAAGCAATAAAGAATGCATACCATGAAGTATTAATGTTGTCAACATACAAAAAAGCGCTTCTTATCGCCTAAGAAGGCATGAATTTATTGCTTCTAAGAGCACATGAAAGAAGCGCTTTTCACCTGCTTAAAAGAGACATACCAAGTGGGACATCGCGAACAAAAATCATGCCTTCTGGATATGCTTTGGAAGCGCTTCGTAATTAAATAATGCCTTCCGGAAGCGCTTCTGGGTAAGCACTATTTTTCGCTGTTAACTGAAAACTTTTTTTAAACTACAAACAGTAAACTACATAACATAATATTCAGAGTAATTAAGAGAACGAAGCAGAAACAAAATTGTCGGCAGTAGCTAAGGGTAAAAACCATCGGCGGCGGCTAATAGCCGGCTATAGCCGATCTGTTCTATAAAGTAATTATTTTAATAAAATTGCTTTATTTTCCAACAAAAACCAACAAAAATGTAAGCGGACTATTTTTTTATCACATTTTTAAGTGTTTTCATTCTAAATGGTTTAATCATTTAAAATTTTGTTTTGATTTGAAAAATTTTTTTTGTGGTTTATTTGTTTCCATATTTTATTTAATGAATAATATTTTCTAAATAAAAAAAGTAAACATACATGAAAATTAATAAAAAAAATATTGTATCAATTTCAAACGGTACTACGTTTTGAAGGTGGAGCCAGCCAGCTTAGCTGATTTAGTCGGCGGCGGCAAACATAGCCGCTCGGCTTTGTTCTCTGCTACAATTCACTTTATATAACCGAATTTTGATCCTGTTGCAGCAACCGATTTTTGTTGTGGTAACAGAGTTTCAGTTGAAAATTGACAAGATTTTTTTCTATATGTAATAATTTAATAAAATTTGGAAAATGCTAAAAAAAGTATCAATAGAGTTTTTTTAAAAATGTTAAAAATAATAATAATAATAACTAAATTGTTTACAATGATTAAATCATGGGAAGACATAACATTATATGTTGTGTGTCTGATTGGCATAATAAATTAAAAATTCTATTAAATACAAAATTTACAAAATTTACAAACTTATCTAAATTCAGATATGATAAGTTCTCTATATTTTAAAAAACTTGATAAAAATCTGTATAAAAGCATGTAATTTTCGCCGTTTAATAAGTTAGAAACTTCATTACTAGAGAGAAATCTTTTACCAAAGAAGGTATATCGATACCCAGAAAATATGGGACATTTACCAATTAAATGATCTGTGTTTTCCTGTTCATTACAATTGCAATTGCACAGAGTGCATAAACTCGCCTCACCTCCATATGAAGCACGCGAACCTAAATTTAATAGGCCGCCCCTGGCCTTCATTATCAAGCTTACAAAGTAAGCCGAATTACCGTCCCGGAAATACGGCGGAATGTCATAGTTCAAAGTTGGATACATATCATGAAGTCCAAAACACGGGTTTCTTGCACAAGTTACAAAATTATTGTACTCCAAAGATCTTAAATTATTCATTATAAGTTCGTGTTGATGAAGTATGTTTATTCTCCAAGTCTCATTGTCTAAACTTATCCCGCAGTCGGTATATAGAGACCTCCAATGCGGAAACCAAAAAGTGTTTTTTCGTATAGTTTCCTCAGCCAACAAACGGGGTAGTCTATTCATGGAAAGGTTGAGAACTTTCCTAATATAATTAAAATGCAATCCTAAAGTTTCCAAATACAATGGAGGCAATCCTGTTTCGATATGTAACATATAATTAGGAGTGTTCATTGGTAGGTACAGCATTTTCTTTAAAAAATATCTTAATAATTTTTCAACTTCCTCAAATCTAAGGAAACCCCACAATTGGGCCCCATAAAACAAAATAGATTTTGCAGCCGTATTAAAAATTTTCAATTTGTTTGAAAAATTTATTTTTGGATGGTGAATATATCCTAACCAAGTGGCATTTATAGCTATCTTCGACGAAGCAAGTTTAGCTTCAAGGTGTTTTTTAAACGATAGGTTATATGTAATGATCACCCCAAGATATTTATATTCATTAACTACGTCTATTTGATTGTTGCCGTACTTCCATGAAAGCCTACTACTGTACCTAGCGCCCGTTCTAAATATCATGATTTTAGACTTGTCTAGATTAATTCTTAGACCCCAATTAACACAGTAAATATATAAGGCATCAATCATGTTTTGTAAATCTGTGGGTGAGTCAGACAATAGCACAATGTCGTCCGCATACAATAGTACTTTTACAACTGTGCCAGCAACAGTAATACCGCCAGGTAAACAATCAGGCAGGTCATTCAGATAGAGGGAGAACAAAACTGGGCTTAACAAACACCCTTGCCTAACGCCTTGCGAAACTTTAAAGGAATCAGATAGAGAACTACCATCCCAAACACGGCTATGTGTATTTTCATACAATTTGCGCAATATTCGAACTATTTACTAGAAAGCCCTAAACGACAAAGTTTATAGAATAACGAATTGCGTGGGATAATATCAAAAGCCGAAGAAAAATCTACAAAAAATGCAAACATTTTCCGTTTTTGATTAATACCCAAATTTACAATACTGGTTAAATTGAATAAATTATCAATTGTTGAATATTCCCTGCGGAACCCAGCCTGGTACTCATTTATAGTACCGTTAAAATCTAACCAGCTGTTTATACGTGCGAGTAACAAACCAGTGAACATCTTATACATTGTATCGAGAAGAGATAACCCCCTATAGTTGGAAACAATATTAATGTCGCCTTTCTTAAATAGTGGTACTATAACAGAGCTCCGGAACGAATCAGGTATTTCCTCATGAAGAAAAATAAAATTTAATAATGACAAAATCTCATTTAAAAAACTATCTGGAGCATTTTTATAGAACTCATAACTAATTCTGTCCTGACCGGGAGCCTTATTTGGTTTGACAGTTTTCAAAAATAAAACAAGTTCTCTCACTTCAAAAGGAGAATCAAGAAAAGGGTCAATTATATTCGGTGAGGTCCATAAAACTTCATTTTCAAAATCCGAAGCAAACAAAAGCGATTTAAAATAATCATAAAAATCAACAATGCCCAAATTGTTACCTACCCTAGGGCAGCAACTTTTCATCGAATTCGCCAGTTTCCACCATTCGCTACCGTTCCTTACATTATTCAATTTTTCGATGTTTACAATCTTCAATTTTAACTTTTTTTCATAACACAATCTAGAATACATTGATCTACTTTCGACATAAGATTTTCTGTCACAGTCCGTATTAGAAGTGCGATAACTATTAAGCTTTTCAAGCATATTTTTACGAAAATGTTCGCATTGCGAATCGTACCATTTATGTTTGGGATCAAAACGTTTTTTCACAATATTCGCACCAGCAGCCGTACGAATTTTCCCAGTGTAAATATTAACCTTTTCCTGAATAGGTAAGTTTGAATGTAAATAATCAAGATCAGAAAGACCCTCAAGGGTATTTTAGTATCTAACAATATTTTTAGGAAGCCAAGGAAGTTTCTGTGGGAGTTCCAATTCCCTTGAGAAAAAGTTATTTTTTGTGCATAATGACACAACTATGGGCATGTGATCCGAAAAAGGCTTACTTGGTATCTGGAAGTCAGATAGCAGCTTCAACACATCAGGAGAACAAATACAATAATCAATAACCGAACTTCCCATAACACCACAAAAAGTAAACTCACCCTCAGAATCACCCGCCATACGGCCATTAACTATAATACCACCATAATCATCCAAAAAGGCCAATAGTTTTCTTCCTTCTCCATCAATAGTATTATCCCTAGACTTACGAGAAATGGAGATTAAAGGAGAATTTACTAACATATTATCATCAATTGTTTGTGCAGTAGAAACTCGCGCATTTAAATCCCCAATAATACAGAAAGGCTCGCCGTTTAGATTTTCAATAAGTTTTGTAAATCTGTTAAAATCGTGCACCCAATTTGTGCAATTAATGTAGCTCGGAATGAAATGAAAACAAACATCATTTAGTTTGGCTGATAAAGTTACACCATTTTCAAATTCGCAAAATTTTAATGTATATTTACTCTGTATGCTCTTTTTAAAACCGAACAAACAGCCACCAATAGCACGCCCTTTGGCATGAATTTTAGTGGCATCCACCCAATAAAGAACATAGTTTCTTAAAAAGCTAGAAAAATGTATACGTTTATCGGCAAGTACATGCGTCTCATAAAGAAAAAATATATCAAAATTGTTTATGTATGTAAAGAAATTACTAAATTTAAGTTTACTATTTAAGTTAGCCACATTATATGAAACCAATCGACACACTTCTAGTTGCTAATTGGGTGTAAAAGTATTTGAGGCGGCAGCCACAGGCATAATTTTAGAATTATGTGCGTCACGAACAACAATGTTGCATTCATAATTCACTTTAAATAAAATTTTTCTTAAAAATTCAGCATCCTCCTTGTTTCTTGCAATAACTTTGTCCTCATTACTGGCAAAAGGTTTGTCGGAAACATATATGCGCTGATCCCCATAGCGTACTTTTATATTCTTATCAGCTAGTTTTACATTTTTACCGATCTGACGTAAGAAGTATCGTTTGCTCCGTTCAACGGCAGTGTAATCCTTATCGATAAAAATACTGGAGCCAACGAGAAACCGTCTTTTGGCCAAAATGGAGTTAACTTCTAAGGCGGAATTAAGGGTAAGGATAAAAGACTTTCCAATTTTTCTGGCTTCCACCACATTTACGGAAACTTTAAGAGGGTCTGCACATATTTTTTTGAATTCATTAAGTGCATGTGGCACAAATTCACTTGTAAGTCCACTTATGACAATATTGTTACGCCTAAACGCCTTATCAACAGATTCCAGTCTACCTTTCATGTTTTGCAATTCTTTTTGAAGGCGAGTGTTTTCCGAACGCAATTGCTGGATCTCTGTAGATATAGGAGCAAGATCATCTTTCCTTACAACATTTTCCAATTTGGAGTCAAGCGCCTTGTTCAGCTTTTCATCAAATACATCCCAAGAAAAACAATTCATATTTGCAGGCGGCATAGCAGCTGTTGTGGCAGAGGTATTGTTGTTCGTTAATGCAGCTGCGTTGGAAGATGTAGTAGCACTTTCATCATTGCGGAACATATTGTTGGAAGCAGTGCGTTTTTTTGGAGTGTTATCAAAGATTAAATCAGGAGAAGTTTGTTCAAGACTCCTTTTTGAAGCATCCATAAAAAAAAAAAGTTAGGTTACAAGCAACTGGTGTGTTGTGTAAACAAAAAAAAATTTTTTTTCTTATTTTTGTTAATTACTTATACGATTAAACATCAGCACAAAAAAGTAACACAAATAAACAATAAAAGTAACACTTTTAGTTTATTTTACATTTATATTGGCGAAAATAATAATTTGTTTATAAAAATTTTAAGAGCGCAAAAATATTTTGTTGTTTGACGTTTCAGTGCAGGGTTGCCAAATGTTAAAATATGGAAAAAAAAACAAGAAAAAGCTGTGATTTTGGAGTATAACAGAAAAATATGATACATTTATCTTTGATTGTGAATAAGTTACCTGAATTAGTACAATGAATTAAAAGTCCTTGTTAGAAAAAAAATTTGAGTTGTTTTTACCATAAGTTCTCAAAAGCAACAGGCTTTTTAAAGAAATACCTTTTACTTTATTAGTAACAGTCCAACATCAACATTCTCTTCTGTCAAAACTATTTTTAAAACCTTTAGATTTGATAGAAAAAATCGTAGAAATTGAAAAAAAAAAATTTTTTTTTTAAAAAAACTTACCAATTTTAAAGAAGGTGGCAAATTTATTTATATTCTCAACTTTCTCATTCCAGTATTGGAGAATATCTCTGTATGTCTCTGTTGCTTAGTCTCCATAATATGTTTATTATGTATTGTGGTCATACACATGCTCAGAGGGTTACACCTTTATGTGTTCATCAAAATAAGTTCTTTGAGTAAATAAAGAAAAGTTCATATGGATGATAATAAATATTATACAAACATAAAAACCACGAAAGTCTATAAAACATTTGTGACTTTGACTACGCATACAAAAAAAAACACACCTGAAACAACATTTCTTTGTATGAATGCAATTGTAAAATTATCACTTTAAAACAATATACCCTATGTACAAAAAGTTTATAGATAGATGGTTTTTGCAAATATTCACAATAAATTTTATGCTGAAAAAAAAAATCTAAAGCGATCGGGAACTAAGTAGTTAAGTCTATAAAGAACTTCCCAAATATCTTATATAGAAGAGATATTATTCGAAAACTTTTGTCACAAAGTACTTTTGTAATTTATCTATTTTTTAGACTTATACAAGGTATACACCTTAGAGCGGCATTTTTGGGCAACTATAAATTTTTATCAATAATTGTTGCTGATATTGTAACCCTAGATCTAGATGTTATGTGGTGCGAATTTGAGAAAAATTGGAAAGCTTTAACCAGTGGCGCATTGCGACCAAAGTTTTCGACTTTTTAAAAATTTTAGCTTTTAAAAATTAATGTTTTAATGATTATAAACTCTATATATTTTAGGCACAATGAATTAAATAGCATACTTTATCCTTCGATCTATGATACAGTTTTTCCTCAAAATGGCTTTAAAGTTTGGCGCATTTAAAAGCAGCTTTTTACTTACAACGTTTTTAAAATACAATGAATGTGACTCTTTCCTATTGAAATGTAAAGACAACCCCTGTATTCTCATTTTAGGTGCATATTTGATTCACAAACCTGTAGAGTAAATCCGCTATTTAGCGGGTTTTCTTTTTTTTTACCCAATTTTTAAGTTTTAGCGAATTTTGTCGCTAAACTAGCAATTGCGCCAGAAAAAAGATTGGTTGGAATTCGGTCAAAGCTAAATTACTAAATCAAAAATAATGTAATGGCAATTAAAACCAGGAATCAGGAACTAAAAAAACAATCCCGTTATACAATTATTGGTATTCCAATCAACTTTTCGAATAAAATTCGGTTAGTAATTGTGTACTGAAGAATCAACCATTTATTTGGTGAAAATGCAAAAAATTTGTACCAGCTATCAGATTTAATAAAAAATTGTAGATAGTCAAAAGTGTTAACTGCAAATACGGATTTCCCAATATACAATTAAATTAGGTTTTTGGTAGAACCAACCGAATTGTGGCTTCCATTTATTATAGACGCAACTAATAATTGGTATTGGCAAACGAATTTTGGACTATGTTTGTTTTCCTAACAAAATATTTAAGTTCAAATTTTGCACTCAACATTTATAAGTATATGTGGTGTAATGGGTAGAGTGGCAGCCAATTACTCCGATTTTCCGAGTTCAAATACCAGAAAAAACAAACGCAGAAAGTTTTTTTTAATTTAAATAAAATACTAAAATGTTCAAACAGCCAATGGTATAAAGAAAATTAGAAGCAATTGTAGTGCAATGAGTGCACAGTGGACTATTAATCTGAAGGCTACGGTTTAATACTTGATAAATCAAAAGAATTTTTTTAATTTCAATAAAATTTTGTGGAACGTAATTATATTTAAGTTAAATATGATATTGAATGACACAACTGGACATTAGCTTTCACCTACTTTTGTGACAAATATGTACCAAAACGGAGGTTTTTGTTAGGAAAACGTTTGCAAATATAAACATTTTGAGCTTGACCTTGGTGTCATCCTGGAAAGCTATGGCACCATGTTAAATATTATGCAAATCCCGAATGTTGCATAAAAAAACGTTTTGATAACATTACTTTTTTTTTAGTAATAGAACTAATCTTAACTCCTGTGTGAACATTTGACAAGCTCGATTAATTATTTGGTAATAGAATTCGCGACAACCGAAATGCCCATAAACATGAATGCATGTTCCTACATGGATACATAAATCTCCATGCTTATTTCCATATGCCTACACAAAAGTGCATAGAGAAAATTTGAGGTAATATCTACGTGTTTGTAGATGTATGACTACACATGAACATGCATGAACACGCATGAACACGTATGAACACGTATGATCATGTATGTAGATATTACCTCAAATTTCGGTAATGCACATCTATGGCGGCATATGGAAGCATGTATAGAGATTTATGTATTGACATGCATGCATGTTTATGAGCACACATTAAACCTCTGTGAATCCATATATGAAAATGTTCACCTGAGTAGTCAAATTGTTATGCTTTTCAGTTTTAAACACATAATTGTTGAGGAAATGTTTACTTTAACTTCCGATTCTCATTAATTATTGTTTAGATTGTTCCACCACCAGATAAAGGGTCCGCCAAATAACTTTTTTTTTGAACTCCTGAACCAATTGGACTTTGTATGGCGTCATACCAAGGTCTTTATGCAAAATTCGTCTCAATGATGTCTCCGAAATGTTCCATTGTTGAGAACGACGGTGAATTGATGTTGTTGGCGCTTCACGCACACTTTTTGCCACAGCAGCAATATTTTCGGGTGTACGCACTGTTTTTGGCTTTTCACGCTTTGGTTTATCGATGAGGATGCCAGTTTCCTGCGAACAAAGTTTCTGATATATGAAAAAATAATTAAATAATTTAAAAAAATATATTTTGTGATAAATCATTTCTACTTTCTAATATAAGTATGCTCAAATGCAAGCAGGTTTTGTGTACTATTCGAAGGCAAAAAGAAAAAATTCGAAAATAATAATATTAAAATAAATACTAGAATAGAGGAGAATTACACAATTTTTAATGAAAAACAAATTATTCAGGTTTAGCACGCCAAAATTAAACAAAAAATTGGTCGCAAGATATAAGATATCGTTTTCCATAAAATAAAGTTTTAAGCAAAAGGCGATTTATACAAATAAAATGCCACTCTATTTTACATATAAAAATATGATGATATTTAACTTATGATGACAATTTTCATGGTTATGCCACAAAAAACAACAACCACAAGTCATGAAAGATGTGGTCTTATACATACTCTCATACACAATTTAAAATATTTACACACACGCATAACTTCTCTAAAACTCCTAACACCTTCTAAATATCAAACACTAACACCACGATTGTATACAACTTCCTGACGGTTGTGTATAGGGTTGCCAGATGGTCTTAATTTCGCTTGATTTACAAGAATTTTTAATGTTCGTTAAGAATCAAGAAAAGAAATATTTTTGGTCAAGATTTTTTAAAGCAAAATACCTTAAACAAATTATTTTTTACATTTTTACCGAATTTTCCTTAAACACAGTTTTGTAAATAGCAAATGATTACATTTCATTGAAATATTATTGTAATATTATGTTGATCAATTGGGCAAGGAATTTTAAGAAAATTCATGTTTTTTCTTGATGATCTAAAACTGATATAGATCAAATATTTATCCGAATCATCAAATTTAGAACAAAATGGTGTCGATTTGTTTGTAGTTGCATATTTTGCCAAAACATCATATTTTGAACATTTAGTCATATTTTGTGATTGTTAATGCATATTTGTGCATATTTTAAATTTATTTTAAGTATTTTCTGTTAGTTTGATGACAAAATAAGATTTTGATATATTTTTATATTTTGATTTAAGCAAAATCATTTTTATATTTTAAAATTTTGCTGAACTGAATAAAAGAGTAAGATTATGTTCATTCATATTTGTAGTTTTTATCTTCATTCTATAAGAACCCAATCAGAAAAATACAATCGGCACAGTTTTGCAAAGTGTCGGCGAGAGTATTGTCCTGTTACCCGATTGATAACAGCCGAGCAAAAAATAACCTGGATTTTGTAAGCAGTAACTACATTTGTATGCTTCCAAAAATGCGCTTCACCGCCTTGTATACTATAAAGCAATTACGGAAGGCATTCTGTAGTGCTTCCCAGAATGCCTTCTTTGAAGCAGTGAAAAATGCTTACAATGAAGCAATAAAGTATGCTTACCATGAAGCACTAATGATGTCAACATACAAATAAGTGCCTAAGAAGGCATGAATTTATTGCTTCTAAGAGCACATGAAAGAAGCGCTTTAAAAGAGACATACCAAGTGGGACATCGCGAACAAAAATCATGCCTTCTTTATTTGCTTTGGAAGCGCTTCGTTATCAAATAATGCCTTCCGGGAGCGATTCTGGGTAAGCACTATTTTTTGCTGGGAGTGACCAACCGTTGGTGTGAGCGAACTTGCCACTGTTGACATAAAATTGGTAATTATAAAAATACGGTGATTTTAAAATAGTTTAAATTAAATTATTTTGAGAAATATGTATAATAAAACACATGTAAAAAGCAGCAATAGAGGTTGGTCTCAATCTTATACATCATATATAATTGTGTGAAATAGAATAAAATATTTAAAAAAATGTTTCTTATTTGTTGTACTATTGGTAAAAATAATATTGGCAAAGAATTTTGCTGGTCGTACTGTCAAAACACATGCTTTGCAAACAAAATAGTATTTTCTAAGTGAAATATTAATTATACATTTTTTTTTAGCACGGTGTATTCTACAAAAATAGCAGTGGTTTGCCAGTACTGTTTTTTTTGGTACGGTTAGCAATTTGCACATGGGCGCCTATTTTCCCTACCGAGTTTGTTTTCTGGGTGTAATGAAATGTTAAACAATTATAAAAATATTTCGAGTTATCATAAGGTATTTTTAATTAGATCTTGGCCACCAAAACCGGATTTGTAGAGTTCATTTTTATTCCCAGGAGTTTTGCTCTTAGAAATTTGAATCCATTATTGCTGCATAATTGTTCATATTTTTTTAATTTTAACTTCTTTGGGCAATATTGATATGAAAACAGTTTGACGAATGAAATTGTGTCATATTTTTTTAAAGTCTAAAGTTCTAAGATTGAAAAAATAGTTTAATTTACATTTTAGCTTTTATAATACTTTCACAATTTGCGTTTAAAATAAATTTCATCTACACCCTTTACAACTTCTAACATACACTTAGAATACTATGTAGGTAAAACCACTGCAAATGTAGTTAAAAACAAACGAAATTTCACTTAAAGAATGGACGACTTACATTTCATTAAATTCAACTAACATTGTCATTTATTTCTTAATGTTCAAAAAATGAACCACAATTATAGTAAAAATAAACCACACATCCAGTAAAAATTAACAAACATTTATTTTTTTTAAATAACAAAAAAAATGTAAAAAATTAATGTAAAATCATAAAACAGTCATTTAATGTGGTTTGTTTTTTTAAATGAACTACAAGGTTAGTAAAAAATTAAATTTGTTCTACAAATGACTGACATTTACATTAAAAATAAAGAAACTGTATTACAACCCAAACAACTACATATTTTTACAGCAGAAGTTCTATGAGTTTATGAGTGTATTTAATTGTCAAAAAAAAATTTTTTTTCATTGTATTTTTTATTTGTATCTGGCAACCCTAGTTGTATATGTTGTGTGGTTATTTTTCGCAATATTTATTAGGATTCACATATTTTTGTTTCTATTCCTTGGTGTACACACAAAAAAGCCACCAAAAGTCCTTAGATGACAATTATTTTTATTACTCTTGGCGCGTGTTTTTGTGTTCATCTGCCACTTGATGTAAGTAAGAATTTTTTTTTTGGTTTTTGTTTATATTTTCACTTTGTCTAGGTAAGTCTGACTAAATATGCAGTTGTATGAAGTACATAGTGTTAGTATTTTGTGGTGTTAATATTAAAAAAAAATCATAAACAACATTTATTTACAGTTGAAATTTATATTTTCTTTGTTTTTATTGTGTTGATATGGCAAAGAACAACTAAAAAAAAGTGTTTGAAAAAATAAATAATTTGAAAAAATATAAAATATTATCGTACTTATGTCGCGGGTGTATTATTAAAGTGATAAATAAGACATTTTATTAAGTTTCTGTTGAATTTTGTGGTAACAAAAAAGAACCACGTTGAAATCGGGTTTCGACAGCAGCGGTCTGTAATTTTTTAACTCAAGTTCGTTGTCGACGAAACCTGCATATAACGTGGTGGAAACATCTTTAATTTAACATAAAAAAATATATACAATTGAAATGGAAATTAACAAAATTTTGTGTTTAAAACAATTGCACGAATATTGCACGGGCACAGTGGGGAAAATTGGACTATTTTTGAACAAATTTGCCTACACACACACACAGAAATAAAGTGCCAACCGAATTGAAAAGTGTATTTTAATGGTAACAACTTATAAATTTAGTTAGTACATCACTATTAACATTGGATTTCTGAAAATGTTGGGTGTTGCAACTAAAATTCAGATAAATTAACCGAACTTTGTTGTGAAAACTAATGTTCAGTTGTACCTACCGACTGAAATTCATAATAACCGAATTTTAGTAGTAGTAGCCGAATTTCAGTTGGCACATAACTAAATTCTTCTCTGTGTGCAGGGAATAGATTTGTTGGAAATCTATTCCAACTAAAAACATTTCACGACTATAGCAAAATTTTGGTAAAATTTTTACAATATTAATAGTATTAGTAAAAAGTTGACATATGTGCCTCAAAGTTTGCAACCTTAACTGAATTAACTACTTTTTTTATTAGAATTCGGGACTCCAAAGCAATGCAGACAATAATGAAGTTTGTTCAAAACAATTCAACTGTGGCAACTATTTTAAAAACTAAAAATATTACAATTTCCCATAAGAATTCACCATAACAATTATATAAAAGTTGAAACAATCACATTTCAAAAATTAGTATTTACTAAATCTTTTTGATGGTTGCATTAACCGATTTTTAAAATAAATTCTAAAAGATTTTCAATTACAATGAAAATGAAAATTTTTCAAGTCCGAGGCCATATTTTATATTTCTTTATTAGGATATTGTCTTAACAAATAATCTATAGAGTTTTTCGTTTTCAAATTTATTTTTTGACTCTTTTAGAAATTTGTTGATAGATCTATTTCGGGAATTTTCTAGGTTCCCATCATCAGAACACGTTTTGAAAGAGTTAACAATTCCATGCCAAACATCAAACATTCATATAAACTAGTTTACTCACTACATGAGAACTAATATATGAGCTCGAAGTAACAGATTATCACCATTGATCAAAAAATAAATTGAAAACTTGTTTTATGTGTGTATGTCTTACCTTTGGTAAATATTCAATACACGTTTTTGTTTATTTTCCTTTTGATTTGTGCATTTGTTTTTTAAAAACAAAATGTACAGGGGAAGTAGTAAACAAGACCATTATATACTTTTTATACAAGTTTGATATAATTTTTATTAAAAATAAAAATTATGTTTTTTTCGGCCTTTAATTGTGCAATGAAAATTATTCAAGTTCGAGGCAATACTCTATATTTCTTTATTAGGTTATGGGCCTAACAAATAATCTATATAGTTTTTTTGTTTTCAAATTTATAAAAAATTATAAAAATTTAAAAAAAGCTAAATAATACAATAGTTGTTGATAATTAAAACAAACATATAAATTATTCGCTATATCTTATAAAATAAACAATAAATTTTTCAAATTAAAAGGTAATTTTATTGAATTACTTATTGGCTAATTTTATTTGCAAGTTTCTTTCCAAACTTTATTTTTTACAAAGACGTTTACCAAAAAAAGTTCCATTGCCTTTAAAATAAAAATAAAGTCTGAATTACAACAAAATTGGAATTGGAAACAGTGAACTACAGTAAATAAAATAAACTGTTTTTGATTGAGCTTGATGCTGTCTAAACAAAATCTTTATCCGATATAAGGCTATTTGTTTAAGAAAATTGAAAGGACCTTTTGTACACAAAAAAAAAAATCCTCCATACACTTATAGTAATTTTCGCAACATCTTTGTATCTGAGAGTTTTATGAAGAGAAATATTTAGATAACCCAAAATTTTTTTTACACAAAACCAGATTCTGTGTATTTTTCCTAAATAAAACTCCTTAGGCTCTGTGGGCTTGTTTTTGTATAAAATAGACTTTGTTGTATATAGAAAAATCACAGATTCTTTTATCTCTTTTATATAGATAAATAAAGATTTCGAGGAGTTTTAGCTGTAGACAAAATTCGGATTCTAAAACTTTTTTTTTTTATTCAAAACTACTTACATTTTGTGGAGTTTTTTTATCCTCAAACTTCTTCGGAACCCTATAAGAAGTCTTTGGAACAAGAGTTTTGTTTTTTGTAAGAAAATATCCTTAGAACTTCTGACCTTTTCTGTAAGACAAGTCCTCTTAATCTTAAAAATTTTTTATAGTAAACACATGCTCAAAACCTGACCGTTTTTCTATATGAAAAATTTTCCAGAATATATTGCTTTTCTTTACGAAAAATTCATTGGAATTTAATAACTGTTTTAAAGAGATAATTCCTACAAATCTTATACGTTTTCTGTTAGAAAATGTTGCTGAAATGCTCTTAGATATTTAAAACATTTTAATATAAAAATAACTAAAGAGACAAAGTACTTTTCGACAGAAAAACAGAAAGACATTTTTGAATCGGAAAACTCATGTTGGAAAACCCTCAGATTTTAATTAATTTTCCACTAAAGTTCATTTAGAATAAGAGGATTTTTTTTTTTGATAAAACAAAGATTTTAGATTCTGAGGACTTTTTCCATTAAAAAAACACTTAATATTTAATTACCTTTTCTTGTAATTTTTCATTCAATAAAAAACAATAAAAACCACCAGATTTTGAGCATTTTTTTTTCTTGAATATCTACTTAGATTGTAAGGATTTTTGCAATAACCAATTTTGTAGGTATTTTTATTATTAAAATATTTATGTAACTTTTTTATTTTTTTAACAAAACCTTTGAAAAAATATTGAAAATTGTGTTTTATTTATTCCGATAGAAATAAAAGAAAAAATTCTGTTGGATCTACCGAATTTTCAATTCAGTCAGACTTACCAAATAAATTCGATTAGTCCAACCACTTAATGTTGTTCTTTCAAAGTAGGTATAATAGAAAATATTTAAAGCTGCGACCGAAAAATGTGAAAGTACAGGTGGCTACCAAAATTCGGTTGGCGACAAATTCGGTTGCCTCAACAAATCTGTTCTATATGTGTACCGCAGACAGTTCTAAATAAATTTGATAAAACTAATAATATTATTTGAAAATAGTCATTTATTTTATCTTCTCATCATTTTTTTTATATTTTTCCTCTAAAAAATTTAAAAATTGTGGGATATAAATGAAATAAATCTCAAATTTACATAATGTTATTCTCTATAAATAATCAGTATCAAATCTGTAGTCACTTTTTTATTTTATTTTGTATAAACCAATTTAGTTTCATATACTCTTTCAACGTATTGAACCTATTCTTTTAGAAAGGCAACTCATCCCTAAACACCAATTTGGTTTTAGGCGAAAGCACTCTACGATACAACAAATTCATCGAGTAACAAATAAAATATCGTCTGATATTGACAAAAAAAACTTTTGTGTTGCAACATATCTGGATGTTGCAAAAGCGTTTGATAGTGTATGGCACAAAGGTCTTCTTTATAACCTAAAAAGCCAATTACCTAAAGATTTCTTTCTAATATTACAAAGTTATCTACAAAACCGAAGATTCTATGTTAAATATAAAGACGAATGTTCAAAAATACTTTCTATGAAAGCTGGAGTACCTCAAGGTAGTGTCCTCGGACCAATGCTATACCTCCTGTTTACATCAGATATCCCAACTCCTACATCAAATAACAATATGATAGCAACATTTGCTGATGACACTGTTTTACTTTCATCACACGAAAACATCAAATGGGCTATGCAAAACCTACAACAACTGCTCAATAATACGCTGAATTGGTTCAGTAGTTGGGGAATACAAGTTAACAGTGAAAAAACAGTTCAAGTAATTTACACTAATAGAAAGATAACAAATTTTCAACCAATTCAAATAAATAGTTTACCAATTATTTTTGATACAAAGGCGAAATATCTTGGCATGATAATTGACTCCAAACTTTTATGGAAAGACCACATCACTCAAAAGAAAAAGGAATTAAACAACAGGTTTAGACAACTATTTTGGCTGCTAGGGAGAGAATCTAAACTAACAACTCAAAATAAACTGCTCATATACAACACAATTATAGCGCCAATATGGAAGAACGGCGTAGAAATTTGGGGTACTGCTAGCACAACTAACTTAAAAGTTATCCAACGAATTCAATCTAAAATATTGCGAACTATTGTCAATGCGGAATGGTATATTAGAGATGAGGACATACATCGGGATCTAAACGTCAAAACAGTAAAAGAAGAATTAGCAGCTTCAAACATACTACTCGTTTAACACAACATTCCAACATGGAACTCAGACAGTTGCCGGCAAACGAAATCCTGGCACCAAGAAGACTTAAGCGGTATGCACCTTCAGAACTAGTTGAGCGTTACTAGGAGAGTCAAAATGCTGTGTAAAATAAATTTTGTATATATCACTTATCATTCTTACATTCGATTTAAGTTATCTTAGGTACTGATTTAAGATAATTAACAACCCACCTCTGTAAATTCTATTGCTTATTGTCATTTTGTTGACAGGTGTAATAAAAATGGGAAATAAAAAAAAAAAAAAAAAAAGTTTCATATACACTCAGCGAAAAAAGTTTTATCATATTGATGAAACTATTTCATAAAACGTTTGTCATCAATTATTCATCATATTTACGAATTTTTCGAATATATGGTGAAGAGTACAATAAAAATGTACGTCAAATGTTTCAATGGTCAGAATTTTTACACTCATAGATATAAACCTGTAAAAATAACAAAAAAAAGCTTCTAAAAATTATTTAAAAATGAGCTTGCAGAAAAAAACTGCTAAAATTAACAGATTTTTTTACTAAATATTAAAAATATAAGAACAGAAAAAAAAATCTGTTGAATTTACAAATATTTTGTTATATTTGAGTTAAATTTTAGTTAATTGGAAAAAAAATATTTACTAAATATTAGTACCCAAAAAATTATTAAAAAAATTTAAAATTTTTTAAGTTTTTTCTTTAAGCGAATAAGAGTCTGCCCTTACGAAATCAGCAATCTACAATTTTTTATCTAAAATTTCTCTTGATTTTTGCAAAATAAACTGTTATTTGCATTCTACTAAATTCAAGGTAAAAATAGCAATAATTTTGTTACTATTACAGTTTTTTTTTGTGGTATTTTGAGCCTACAAATATTAAGCAAACGTTTTTGCGAATTTTAAAAAGTAAAATGCTATTTTCAATTAACTAAAATTCACATCGAATATAACTAAAATTGTGTATAGTTAACAGATTAATTTTTCTGTTCTTATTTTATTAGTATTTAGCAAAAAAATCGGATAAATTTAGCAGTTTTTTCTAACTAATTTTTAGTAGCTTTTTCTGCTATTTTTACAGGTTTACTTCTATGAGTGTAATCAGTTGTTATGTTCTAAATTTTGCATGGAATTATGAGAATATAAATTTACTTTATATTAATTTCTGTGGAAACGGAAATTCTTAACGTGAATTTATGTCTTTAATTCAAAATGAAAATTCTTAACTTAATTTATTTTTTCTGAATTTTAATAAAAATAAATATCAGTTGATATTTCTGCATTTTAATTTTAATTTCTGAGTTTTAATTGATATATTTTGAATTACAGTTGCGAAAATATTGGGTTTTAAAATAAATATATTAAACACAAATTTTCTTTATTTTTAAATTATAACGAGCTTTGAACCCCCGTATATTCACAAAAATAAACCAAATATATTAGCTAGGCTGATACTAGTATTTCGGTATGGCTAAAGATCTCATCATCACCCGAAATTTTAGAAAAGCTGGAACTTCCAGAATAGGCAGAGCTTTAACAAAAAACCTATTAACCATCAATTTTGCTTCATTATTGTCTTCATAGTAATCAAACACGTGGATAGGGTCTTTTCCTAACAAGCATCATGACGTAACTAAACTTTGAAGACCAAAAGTGTTCAAGTAAAACTGATCAAGTAATATTTTTTACAGTTTTATTGGTTTTTTGTTTTTGTATACATCAAGATTATGTTTATGTTATTTTTAATTTATAACGAACTTTCAACATCCGTATATTTACAAAAATAAAGCAAGTCAAACATATTCCTTTATTTTCGTCACTGGCTGTAGCATTGATTGTGTTTATACGCTTTCAAAAAAAAAATTTAAATTTCATAAAAATTTATGAATTTGCTTTATCATATTAATAAATCACCTTATAACATTTATGAAACATTACATGAAAAGCTATGAAACTTCTTCATATATATGAAACATTACATACATATGTTGAAGCTTGTCTTCAATTTGAACTTTTATGAAACATCTTCATCATATATATATAAAGTGTTATAAAGGGTCCGCCAAATAACTTTTTTTTGTTTTGAAAATGCTATAAAAAAAACTACTGAATATTTTCTCAAATTTCTTTTTTATTTGAAAGTACAATCCTTCCGGTTAATAATGGAAAATAATTTCATTCAAATGGCTGCGTCGGCTGGCCATGCAGTAGCCTACACGATCGGTCCAATTTTTAAGCATATTATCGGTGAATTGATGTTGATGGCGCTTCACGCACACTTTCTGCCACAGCAGCAATATTCTCTGGTGTACGCACTGTTTTTGGCTTTTCACGCTTTGGTTTATAGATGAGGATGCCAGTTTCTTTCACTTTTTTCACAAGATAACGAACATACGGAGCTGACGTTGCTTCTCTTCTTAAATCCGTACGCAATTTTCGCACACATTCTGCAACATTACCATGATTTTCAAAGTAATGTCGCAATATTTCCCAGCGTTGTTCAAGCGTATACTCAACCATATTCGTTCAGCGGAAGGATAAAACTAATTATCTGTCAAATCAGACATGAGCTAAGTGTTACCATTCACGAAATAAGCACTAGTTGAAAAAAAAAACGTTAGATGCCGGACCCTTTATTAGGCGAAAATCAATGAAAATTTTTATCTTATTTATGAAGTTTTTCATTGAGTGTAGAAACTTTATATTTTTTATATAACATCTTCAAAAAATTTACCAATCGTAAGGTCTTTCTTGGAGATCACTGTTGATATCCTGCTTCATCGACATGTATTTTTACAATATTCAAGAAATGCAATTATCGTGATGTTCAAGAAGAAGGAAAATTGCATAATTTTATTTAAAAATTTGAAGAGTGGAGTCGAATAAGGCTATGGAGACCATAAAGCAAACTGTTCAGGAGACGAGAAAAACTTAGGACATGGTAAAAATTTGATATTTTAAAATATCTTTCTCAACATATCTACAGATCAAAAATAAATCAAATTTTTGAAACTTCAACATCATTTTTCTTTACAATATTTTGCATACTTATAGATTTATTTTAGATCTATTAATATATACTGAGAAAAATATTTTAAAATATCAAGTTTTAACCGTTTCCTCTACTATACAGAACGATTGATGTTTCAAAGCATATTGGCAAAATGATAATATGGTACGGTATTTATCAGATTTCGAAGAAACTTGGAGCGTATTACAGGAACAACATGATTTATAAGTTGAAAAAGTTTCAAGGGCATAAATGATATTATTTTGGAAACATAGAAGGACAAAGTATAAATGCAACTGTATTTAGTAGATTTTATTAGCCAGAAGTATGAGTTTCACAGTAAAATTAAATGCGATATAATAACGCTTTACACTAAGCTCATAATTGTCTTTTAATCCTTTGACGAACACTGGCAAGTATAATACATGTTATTAAAAAAGATATCACAAAGTTGCGAAAAAAATTTTAAAGACGAAATCAGAACCCAAGGGTATCAAACTGAACCATGGGGGTATCCTTAAAATAGGGAAATTTAAAAAAATAATTAAAAATCTTATGAGAATTTACTCACTCCAGTTTATATATATATAATCAAAAATGATATCGCAGACTTGCCAAACAAATTTAAAGGACTAAATCAATATACAAGGATATGAAACTGAACCATTGGGATCATTTAAAAGAGGGAAATTAAAAAAAATGTAAATATCTTACGAAAATTTCATGAATCTAGTTTTTATATATGTTATCAAAAAAAGATATCGCAGATTATATATATATACAAATGAGAATACAAAGACATCAAACTGTACCAATGGGGGTTTCCTTCAAAAGAGGGAAATTTAAAAAAAGTTAAAATTCATATGAAAATTTCCAGACTCCAGACTTTATATATGTTATTAAAAAATATATTACAGATTTGTGCAAAAATATATAAGGACGACACCAGGATACACGCACTACAAACTGAACAATGAATATATCCTTCAAAAGAGGAAATATTAAAAACCTTATTAACATTTCCTCACTTTTTTTAATAACAGTTTTATATATGTTACTAAAAAAGTTATAAGAAAGTTGGTAACAAAATTTCAAGAATAAAATCAGAACACAAGAATATCAAGCTGTACCTTGGGGGTATCTTTCAAAAAAAAAAAAAAAATCATGGCCAAAATCAAAACAGAAGGGCATAAAGCTGGGCCAATAGGGAAATTTAACAACTTATAAATTGAGATATTTATATTAGATTTCTGAATGTTTTGGGTGTTGCAACTAAAATTTAGTTAAATTAACCGAACTTTGTTTTGAAAACTAATGTTTTTAAAACCGAGTGAAATTCGTAATAACCGAATTTGAGTCGAAGTAACCGAATTTCAGTTTTCAAACAGCTAAGTTTTTCTCCGTGTGTAGCAAAATTTCCTCACTCCAGATTTATATGTGTTATCAAAAAAGATACCGCAGATATGCGAAAACAAACAAATCAAAAACATTTCTTATAGATAAAATTATTAAAAATTTTAAGATGTTGGTGTAGAAAAAAATAATGAGAATGAAATAGTTTTTCTATTGAATTTGAGTTAGTTTAATACACTCATAAATGTAAACCTGTAAAAACAGTAGAAAAAGCTACTAAAAATTAGTTAAAAATTATGATGCAGAATAAATTACTCAAATTATCTGATTATTTTTTTTTTTGCTAAATAATGGTAAAATAAGAACAGAAAAAATAAACCGTTAAATTTACACTTAAGTTATATTCGATTTGAACCGATGTATTAAGAGTAAATTCAGTTGAATGCAAATAACAGAAGGTTTTTCAAAAATCAAAAGAAATTGTTGCTAAAAAACTTAAAATTTCTGATTTCAGAACGTCAGACTTTAATTAGCATAAAGCAAATCTTAAAAAAAAAAATGTTGAAAATTTTACGTTTTTTGTGATTTCTTTTGTCTACTAATATTAACCAAATTTTTTGCTGACTTTAGCAGATTTATTTGTGAATTTCAATTATCAAGTTTAGCCCAAATATAAAAATATTTTTGTATATTTAACAGTTTTGTGTTTGCTTTCGATTCCCCTATTTTAAATGATACCCCACGGTTCAGTGTGATGTCCTTGTATTCCGATTGCGTAAATGAAATAATTTTCAAAACTTTCTGATACCTTTTTTAATAACATATATAAAAGTTTGAGTGAGGAAACTTTGCTAGAATTTTTAAATTTTTTTTTTCAAATTTCCCTCTTTAAAGGATACTCCCATGGTTCAGTTTGAACTATGGGTGTTCAAAAAAGATATCGCACATCTGCGATATCTGTTTTGATAACATATCTAAAAACTGGAGTGTGGAAAATTTACTAAGTATTTTATTTTTTTTTTTTTTTTTAATTTCCCTCTTTTGAATGGTACCCCTATGGTTAAGTTTGATGTCCTTGTATTCTGATTTCGTTCTTGAAAATATTTTCACAACTTTCGGATATCTTTTTTAAAATATATATAAAAACTGGGGTGAATCTTTCCTAAGGTTTTTAAATTTGTTTTTAAATGTCCCACCCATGGTTCAGTTTGATATCCTTGTATCCTGATTTCGTCTTTTAATTTTTTTTTTTGCAAATCTGCGATATCTTTTTTGATAACATATATTAAAACGGTAGTGAGGAAATTTTCTAAAGAATTTTTACTTACCTCTTTTTAGGGATACCTTCTTGGTTCTGTTTGATGTAATTGTACTCTGATTTCGTACTTTTTATTCGAAACATTTTTAAATTTTTTTTTATATAAAAGCTGTAAAAACTTGAAGTTCGTTTTGGCTTTAAAAACATATGCTAACGCACCAACTATTTCGAAAATATTAAGAAAGCGGGTTTTAGTTTAGTCCTAAGTATACAGCACCATGGCCGCACAGTGGTTCCAAACACAAAAAACATGGTAATAAATATAGATCTTTTAAACTACTGGTCCAATCGGGAAATGGTGTTCCCAAAAATTGAAAAGCGGGAGCTAACCTTTAAGGAAAATGTTTCTGTGGTCACCCTGTTTTAACACAGGGTGTGCTACAGGGTGTCAAAGTTGACCATCTCGAGTATGAAAGAGCTTTAAAGGGGTATAACTTCTATAACCATGCATCGATTTTAGTGTTTTTTGGACTTTTTTAAATCTAGGTTACGAGACAAAGCAAAAACATGCTTCATGTACCATAGTAACTCTTACAGTTAAAAAAATATTTCACTTTGAATTTCAAAATCTTCATTTTTCGCCTTGACTTTTTTAATAGTTTTGCCAATAGATTATTCATTTTTCAAAGAAAATGCTCAAAATTTTTTCAAGTCATTCTAATGACCTTTCTTAAACTCCTAAAGAAAACTTTTTTGAATTATCTTAAGCCGTTTCGCAGTGATACTATTTTAAACTCAAAAATTAAAAGTGTGTTCTGAAAAATGGGGTTTTTTGGTCAGATAAGGGGTAACTTCACACACCTTTATATATATTTTGCTGATATTTTTTGGATTAGTTTTTTACATAGTTTGATAGAGTAGACTTCAAAAATGCTTAATGGTATAGTTTAAAGCATTTTTGGATATGCACCCTACGTCCAGCATTGGTCGAAAATGATGAATTTTTGAACGGAATTCTATGTTTATGACCGTGATAAAAAAAAGTCACGCCACTTAGACACGATTTGAAATTTTTATACTGTAAAGAGATTTATTCTAATGAGTTTGCCACTTCATTTGCCGCCGCCCGCTCAAAAACGTAGCCTGGAGAGCAAATTTTGTGGAAAAAGTCATTTTTTCAAAAGCCTTTTTTTGATTTATAAAAAAAGCGTACTTATATTATCAATTTCAGCAAGATTTTATTTTATTTTTAATAAAACGTAAATAATTGTCCTACATTCCAAAAATCTTTTCGATATTGCTTATGGTTATTTTTACATAAAACATCAAAGTTCAATGTAGTATATCTAACTATAATTAATTGTACATTTATTGGCTTTTGCTTTCGGTAATGTTAAAAAATTTAAATAATTTCAGAAATTTTTTTACATATTATTAAATTAGACTTAGTTATCAATTCAACGATGCATAAATCGTTTATCTAGTGTAATAAATGAATTCAAACTATTGCGCTTAAATCAGGCATTTCAGGTCAAATTGCAGTATTTAACAAATTTATATATTCAGGTATACAGAGCGTGTTGCATTATATTTCTCTAAAAGGGTTACGGGTTTTTTTATTTTTTTAATACTATTTCAAAAACCTAATAAGATATAAATGCAGGTAGAAAATGCGTTTTATGATGTAACATTTGCATAACATATTGTTTTAATGGGCTAATATAATGCGTTTTTTTTTATTTTACCTATTTCAGTTTTTTGTTTTTACAAATCCAGTACCTGCTCGATTTTTTGTTTATAAAAAAACAAATATTTGTAATATATAAGCGTAGTAATTTTAAAAGGAGGTTATTTGAGTTAAGCAGTCATGGAGGTTACAATAAAATATAGCTCCCTTTGTAAAGTAATTTGGGATACTCTTGCCAATACTGATATACGATCGGAAAAAATAGGAAAACTGATTGATACCATTGTCTACTCGTATGGCTTAAATATAAAGCCAGATGAAATTGAAAATTTTTACAAAATTTATGAAAAAAGGATTAAAGATTCCGATTATTCTATACAAAAATTTATGAAGAAGAGTCAAGATTGGCTTAATAAGGAGATGTCAGTAGTTATTGAACAGAAAAAAAGGGGCCGCCCTAAAAAAGATTATGAAGAGGTCCAGATTAGGACTAAGAAGGTAAAACAGGAAGAAATGATTAACACACACTCCGCTAATGAAATAAAGGATTCTTTTAAAGCAGCTTTGACACGTATACAGCCTAAAGAAACAGGGAAAATTGTCGACGTCCTACCAACTGCGTCTCCTAAGCGTTTGAAGCGCATGATACAAAGTATTCCAACACCAAAATCATCAACTTCCTTTACCAGTGAAGATGCATTAGCTCTTTTTCTAAATTTGGGGTTAACGAGAAATAAATATGGTATTTTAAGAAAAGCTCTCATTGAAAAAGGATATGATATTTTTCCTAGCAGTAAAGCAATAAAAGAAACAAAAGAAAATATTTTAAAACCAATAACATCCCCAGTGCATGCCTCTATTGAAGGCGCAAAAGTTGAACTATCACAGTTAATTGACAATACTGTTTCTAGAATTATGTCCACATTTAGCAGCAAAGATATTGAAAGATGCAAGCAATCTGATGTCGTGTTAATGTTCAAATGGGGCTGTGATGGCACATCTGGGTTTTCCGAATACAAACAACCATCTGGAAGCAGCAAAGAAAAAAGTTTTTCATCAATTTTTATGGCTTCTTTTGTGCCGTTAAGAATGCGGTTGTATAATAAATTACCTTCAACCTCGTCTGCAAATGATATATGGACGAATTTAACCCCTGGATCTAAATTTTTATGTCGTCCAATACGATTTGAATATGTAAAAGAAGACATGATTTCAACACAAAGTTTAGTAGATTCAATAGAAAGGGAAATTTCGAGCTTGTCTCCACTTTACGTGGAAATATCTGGACAAGTTATTAAAGTTTCATTTCAACCACAACTTACAATGATTGATGGAAAAGTTGCAAATGCAATTACAGACACAACATCTACTTGGAAATGTAATATATGTGGAAAATTAAGTTCACAGTTTCATGAAGATAGTGATACAATTTCTATCAACGAAAACGCTCTGAGGTTTGGGATATCGCCACTTCATGCCAGAATAAGATTTATGGAATATTGTTTACACCTCGCATACGATCTCAAATACCGCCTTATTCCAGGAAACCTAAGCCTTTCCGTAAACAAAAACACTGATCTACACAACATGAGAAAAGAAGAGAAGAAAAGAATTCAAGATGAATTTAAATTAAGACTTGGATTAATCATTGATACGCCCCTTCAGGGGTTTGGAAGTTCCAATGACGGAAATACAGCAAGGCGTTTTTTCGAAGATCCAGAAACTACCTCCTCAATTACGGGTCTCGATAAAAACCTACTAAAACGTTTTAAAGTTATATTAGCAGTCATTAACAGTAAAAAACCTATTAATGTGGCTAAATTTAAACTCTTTGCCAATGAAACAAAAGACATTATACTCACCATGTACTCTTGGAGGCCAATGACACCAACAGTACATAAAGTATTAGCTCATGCCAAAGAAATAATAGAAAACAGTATGTTGCCTTTAGGCGAACTGACTGAAGAAGCCCAGGAGGCCAGAAATAGAGACGTCAAACATTTTAGGCTTTTTAACACACGTAAGTGCTCCAGAATAGCTCAAAATTCCGATTTGATGGAATTTTTATTAATATCATCGGATCCAGTACTTTACTCCATAAGAACAAAATGGTTACCAAAAATAAGCATAGACATTGAAAAGGAAGATTCTGAATCTATGCATATAAACGACCTTTTAACTTTTGATACTTCAGACTACTTTGTAGAAAATGTGTAGTCCTTAGGAATATATTCATATTTTTAGCACAATTACTACTGTACCAGTTAAATTTAATAAAACCTTATCTTTAGAACAAAAAAAAAACATTATTTTGTCTTTCAAATAAATGAATATATGGTAGTTATTTACCTGTTTTATATGGAAAATTAGAACAATATATTATGCAAATGTTACATCATAAAACGCATTTTCTACCTGCATTTATATCTTATTAGGTTTTTGAAATAGTATTAAAAAAATAAAAAAACCCGTAACCCTTTTAGAGAAATATAATGCAACACGCTCTGTATACCTGAATATATAAATTTGTTAAATACTGCAATTTGACCTGAAATGCCTGATTTAAGCGCAATAGTTTGAATTCATTTATTACACTAGATAAACGATTTATGCATCGTTGAATTGATAACTAAGTCTAATTTAATAATATGTAAAAAAATTTCTGAAATTATTTAAATTTTTTAACATTACCGAAAGCAAAAGCCAATAAATGTACAATTAATTATAGTTAGATATACTACATTGAACTTTGATGTTTTATGTAAAAATAACCATAAGCAATATCGAAAAGATTTTTGGAATGTAGGACAATTATTTACGTTTTATTAAAAATAAAATAAAATCTTGCTGAAATTGATAATATAAGTACGCTTTTTTTATAAATCAAAAAAAGGCTTTTGAAAAAATGACTTTTTCCACAAAATTTGCTCTCCAGGCTACGTTTTTGAGCGGGCGGCGGCAAATGAAGTGGCAAACTCATTAGAATAAATCTCTTTACAGTATAAAAATTTCAAATCGTGTCTAAGTGGCGTGACTTTTTTTTATCACGGTCATAAACATAGAATTCCGTTCAAAAATTCATCATTTTCGACCAATGCTGGACGTAGGGTGCATATCCAAAAATGCTTTAAACTATACCATTAAGCATTTTTGAAGTCTACTCTATCAAACTATGTAAAAAACTAATCCAAAAAATATCAGCAAAATATATATAAAGGTGTGTGAAGTTACCCCTTATCTGACCAAAAAACCCCATTTTTCAGAACACACTTTTAATTTTTGAGTTTAAAATAGTATCACTGCGAAACGGCTTAAGATAATTCAAAAAAGTTTTCTTTAGGAGTTTAAGAAAGGTCATTAGAATGACTTGAAAAAATTTTGAGCATTTTCTTTGAAAAATGAATAATCTATTGGCAAAACTATTAAAAAAGTCAAGGCGAAAAATGAAGATTTTGAAATTCAAAGTGAAATATTTTTTTAACTGTAAGAGTTACTATGGTACATGAAGCACGTTTTTGCTTTGTCTCGTAACCTAGATTTAAAAAAGTCCAAAAAACACTAAAATCGATGCATGGTTATAGAAGTTATACCCCTTTAAAGCTCTTTCATACTCGAGATGGTCAACTTTGACACCCTGTAGCACACCCTGTGTTAAAACAGGGTGACCACAGAAACATTTTCCTTAAAGGTTAGCTCCCGCTTTTCAATTTTTGGGAACACCATTTCCCGATTGGACCAGTAGTTTAAAAGATCTATATTTATTACCATGTTTTTTGTGTTTGGAACCACTGTGGGCCGGTTAAATATCATTTGAATTTAATTTTATTAAATATATTTGACATGTGCGCCCCGGTAGGCTAGTTGGTAGCGTGCTGGCTTATCAGTGCGGGGGGTCGTGGGTTCGATTCCCACCAGAGCACTGGCCTGTTTTCGCTACAACGCGCCGAAGACCATAGTAGCTAGTGCTAGGTTAGGGTAATAGTATATAATTTGTAATTATATGATTAATAAATATTTGACATATTTCACTATTTTTTTATAATTATTATTCTATACGTTTTGGATTTTTGAAAAAAATGGGTCAGCTAAAGTGGGCTAACTTCACTTCGGTTGCGTAATGCATACCCAAAACTATATTAAATTTGATGTGCCGCGATCATAATAATTTTTTTAAATTTTTTCTCATTATTTTTGGATTCAAATATTTTCATAATGCCACATTTTATGGGTTGTGGAGCTCGCGAATTCCAACTTTTTTTGGCTGGACCATCTTGCTCTATATGTAGTCAAAATATTTGTAACATGTGTTTAACATTGCCAAGCAGTGGGTTAAATGTAAGCCCAGTTTGCAGCCTTTTTGATGTATTCTGGGCTATTATCATAAATACGAAAATACGAGGGCGGATCAATAAGTCCGTGACTTTTTGATTGAAACACAGTTTTTCTTTTTGCAAAAAAAAAATTATTTTTCAACATAATTAATACACTTAGTCCAACGTTTTTGCAATTTTTGTATCCCTTCCAAAAAATAGAATTTTTCGAAGTCCATAAAATAGGCATTTCTTGGCCATATGGGGTCGTTATAAATCCTCGGTTTTTAATCCTCGTTAAATCGGTCCAATAAGTTGGCATAATATTCGCCGTTTATTGTTTTTTTCCCTTTTGAAGGTAATGTGGATGTGGATTATCCCGCGTGCAACCCAAAAAACTGTTGCCATCACCTTATTGGCCACGATTACGTTTGCGGTCAATTGAGAGCACACGCTTTCTTAAACCCAACTGATCATTTAAAATCGAAACCACACTGACATATGAAATGCCTATGGTATCAACAATCTCACGCACTTTTACTCTTCGAACGGCCAACACCATATCGTGGACATTTTCGCCTGTATTGACCTCAATTGGAAGTTCAGAACGTTCAGCGTCACTTGAACTTGTACGACCACAACGAAAGTCAGTAAACCACTTTTTAACCATTAAAATCGATGGTGCAGAGTCCCCATAGTATTTATAAATATTTTCCTTCGTTGGATTGACGATTTTTTTCGCAAAAAATAATGTTTAATAAGCACTCGAAATTCACTTTTTTCCATTTTTAAACAAATCCACGAGGTTGTATGTTTTGAACAGCTGTTAAACGCAAAGTAAATAACGGAACTGGCTCAAAATTTGACAGTAGTCTATTAACAGGTGGTACTTGATGAAGTTCGAAAAGTCACGGACTTATTGATCCCCCCTCGTATCAATAAAAAATGTTAAGCCCAAATCTTTTTTTTAATTCGCAAACATTTTAAGTCATTTAGTGGAATTTGATTATTTCGACTATATCTCTTCCCACGAGCAACCAATCTACTCGCAGATAGCGCCAATTTATGTACAATCAAAAGAGAAACAAGCTTTTTAATCATGGTTTTTTAACAAAAATTAATCTGAATTTGCAGAATATTAATCGGAATTCGCAGAAGCCTTAATTTAAAAAACCGTGAAAATAGAAATCGTAAGCATTTACCATGAAAAGTAATGCCGAAATTATTGTAAATATGTATGAAGAAAATCTCATGGATAAATTTCGAAGTTATAGCAAAATGTATATGGGAATTTTTGCAGACATGTATATGTTTTCACACTAAGCGTATGAGTATTAATTAGTATTAAATAATTAGTGTCCGACCGAACAGTTCGGCCAAAAAACTATATTTTGTCGGTTTTTTGATATCAAGAGACAATGATGACAAATTTTGGTATTGGAAACATATTTGTTGAGCTGATTTCATTCGATTTTGTGTATAAAATTTAAAAGAAAAGTCGAAGTTTAGCTATAAAGTTAAAAGTTCGGCCGCCGAACTATTTTCAATTTGGCCGAACTTTCTGAGGCCGAACAGTGAATTTATTGCTTAACTACAGACTTTTCTTCAAATTTAACACTCAAATCTAATCAGCCCAATAAACATTTTTCCATCCGCCAAATTTGTCCATAATGCTTTAAAATACCGAATACAGACCAAATGCATTTTCTGGCCGAACTGTTCCGTTGGGCACTATAAATAATACTCATACGTCTAGTAGTACTACAATGCAATTTTGCGGTAATTTGGTCAACATATACAACTCTATGTAACTGCAAAATTTATACATAGAATTTTCTTATTATATACATGGATTTCTTCATTTAAATGTGAGCTATACACCCTAGTAAAAACAGACATTACCAAGTAATTAAACGTGTACGTAGCGCACAAAGGGATTAACTAGTTACCATGATTAAATTGGTTGGTCTTACCCGGATTCGATTCCTGGCCAGAATGGCAGCCGAAAGCTCTAACCACTGAGATAAAGACACATATAATATTTGATAGCTTAAAACGTAAGTAAATGATAACTGCTGGGTAACAGTTTGCTGCTATTTTATAAGAAAAAAAACATTAAAAAGTATAAAAAAAAATCACAAAAAAAAATTAAAACTTCCTAATACAAGCTTTTCAAAGCAAAGCCTTTAAATTTTTATAAAATATATTCTTTACCAGTGGTTAGACTTTTATGCCGTTAGTAATTTTTGACTGGATAGCACTGGGAAACACTTTTTCCCAACGTTGGCATAGTGATATCAGCAATTCTTTGCCAAGGATTTCTTTTGTGGACAACTAAAATTATTGTAAAACAAATTTTGGCAAAACATTTTTTCGAAACGCTGGTAAAGTGTCTTAAAGAAGTGTTCTGCCAGTAGTTTATTTACAATTCCGCGGTTAGTCAGTGTATACCAGTGCTTGATTTTTAGTACTACTGGCAGTTTCTGACTGGGTTATTTCACAGTTGATTGTCTTTAAACTGATACCATATGTCAATATTTTGGGTTGTTAATTTGATGAAAATCCCGTATGTAATAACGAATTAATCAAACAGAATTTAACAAAAATCTCAGAAATCAAAAAGTTTAAATTAGAGAAAGTAAATATACACTCATAGAAAAATCTTGTACAAATAGGTTTTGACATGGTCCGATCCTTTAAGTTTTCGGAACATCAAGGTTTGTGAAATTTATTTATTCCATTTCCTACAGGACGCTGCTACGTAAAAGGACATACGTACCACATTGGTTATCAAAGGTAAAAAATTACAAGCTTTTTCTTCGCATTGCAATTTTTTAAATTTTTGCTAGTTATTTAACTAGAGATTTTAATCTACAGATTCCAAGTCTGTTATCTAAATTTTTCTATCTCCTTATAATTGTGAAAAATCGTTTAAAAAGAGATAAATATTTAGAAACTACATTCTAAACTAGAAATTTCTTTTTTCCGTGTCGCAAATGCTATTTCATTGTCTCTTTTTTCATTATGCATACACTCACAAGAACTTTTAAATAAAAGTTCAGCAGTTAATTGAAAATTTAATCGGTAAAGTTGTTTCAATGGAATAAACAGTTAAATTACCAAAGAAATATATGTTTTAACTTTCTGTCTGTTATTCAATAAATAAAATAAACAAAAAACGGACTTTCGGTAATAGTTAAAATATTCAGTTAAAAGTTTATATTTAAAACAAAAAGTTGTTATATTATATTGAGTACTGAAATAAACGAAAACAATCTATTGTTTTTATCGATTTTTAAAATTAAGTTTTCAACAGTTGAAAATATGCTAAAAAAATACAATTGTTTTAAACGAAAAGTAAGTAGTCCTGTTTTCAACTGATTTTCAGTTAATTTAATGTGATTAATTTTAGATCTCGCATCTACATTCTTTCTGACAGTCAGGCGGCATTAAGGGCTTTAATGTCCTATGAGGTGTCATCTGGTCTGGTCATGGAATGCATTCTGGCTCTTAACCAACTTGGCGGGCGCAACTCGCTTACCTTAGGGTGGGTTCCTGGTCACGAGGGTCATGAGGGCAACGAGAGGGCAAATTGTCTTGCTAATTGCGGGGCCCGAAGGCCCTTTATTGGCCCTGAACCATTCTGTGGTATACCTTTGGGGTATGTTAGGGAGAAGCTCGGGTCGTGGAGGGAATCAGAATTCTCTCTATTGGGAAAACTCTCTTGGCCAACGACAGGCTAAGAGAATAATCTCTTTTTCCAGTGCAGGATCGAGGAGACTCTTGTCCCTCGGGAGGGGTGACTTGAGTACCCTGGTGTATTACCTGACTGGACACTGCAATCTCAGATACCACCTGCGCAAAAGGGGTCTTTCGGACACGGATGAGTGTAGGTTTTGCGAACTGGTAGCTGAGACATCGGAGGATGTTCTTTGCGAATGTCCGAGGCTTTGTGAAAGGCGTGCCAAGTTTCTTGGCGATCGCTTTGTCTCCCCTTCGGACATTATGAAGATTTTGCCTAATAGGATTATTGGCTTTATAGGTAGCTTGAATCTTTAGGGTAACTTTAGGCAGCACAAAAGACCTAAGTTGGTCGCGATGCATAGTGCCATATAATCTAATCTAATCTAATGTGTATATTCAGTAGTCTTTACGGAAAAAATATTGTGAGTGTGCAAAAAAATTAAATTTGTTAATTTCTAACTTTTATATTTTGAACAGGTTTTATAACACCACTAATATCCGCCAAAGATTCAAAGCCTGCCCAACTGACTATCATTATCCCTAAAATACCGTTAAACAAATAATTGAAATACCGTTATCAGTAAAATACCTTTACCGATATAACTAAAAAACCAATACAAAAAAAAATAAACAAAAACACAAAAAAACAAACAAAATAAAATATCGTTATCGAAATAACTAAATTACCGTTACCTAAATAATTGAAATAGCGTTATCCTTAAAATACCGTCACCGAAATAATCTGACTAGATCCAAAAAGAATAATCGTTTTAAATAGATAACGGCCATTGCCGGATAGATCGTCCAAAATCTGACCATTGGTCGTCCGATTTAATTTATATTTCACATGTAGAATCTCTGCGGAGGCACTAACAGATTGGGGTTTTTTATTTTCTCGAAAATCGAAAAAAACATTGTTCTATTCGCGGTTTTAATTTTTTAAATATAAAAAATATGCACGAAATTTGTAAGTTTCAACATTCGTAGTTTCTTCATTATATATCGAATCATTATCGTATAAAATGCTTTGGAATGGTACGTTTCTCTACTTTCATAATCAAGTTTTTTCCAGCAAAATAAAAAATTGCATTTTTTATGCGATTTATTTTTAAAATGATTTTTTCTAAAATTTGGTCACTCTAGATTTAAAAAAAGAAAGCATATTTAAAAAATACTGAATTTTTGCCAAAAAGTTGATGATTTTTTTTTAAAGCTCATGATTTTTTTTAAAAAAGCTTGTTGCACTTTTACATAGAAAAAACAACAATTTGGTATTTATTAAGATTCCAGATTTATTACGATTAAATTTAAAAATGTTGTGTCAACTATACATATGAATTTTAAGATTTTTCTTTAAGTGAAATATAAAATAATTACAAAAATATTCTGTTTTAAAAAAATTAGATTTTTAACACTTTCAAGCCCACGTTTGATATCGAATATCACATTTTTTATAAAAATAAATATGGGCTTAAAAGGGTTAAAAGTTAAATTTCAAAAACATAAGATTTTAATATATTCCTTTATCTTTCACGTACAGAAACATTCTTAAAAATTAAATGTATAGTTTTTAAAAGAGAGATATTGAAACGGCACCTTAACATTACATTTTAAAATTTAATCTTTTTAATTTTGCAATGAAAATGAAAATTATTCAAGTTCGAGGCCATACTCTATATTTCTTCATTAGGATATTGTCCTAACAAATAATCTATTGAGTTTTTTGTTTTCAAATTTATTATTTGACCCTTTCAGGAATGTGTTGATAGATCTATTTCGGGAATTTTCTAGGTTCCCATCATCAGAACACGTTTTGAAAGCGGTAACAATCCCATGCCAAACATCAAACATACATATGAACTAGTTCACTCACTACATGAGAACTAATATACATATGAGTTTGAAGTTAAAGATTATAACCATTGATCAAAAAATAAATTGAAAACTTGTTTGATGTGCAAGATCCACCTCTGGTGGATATTCAATACACGTTTTTTTTTTTTTTTTTTGTTTCTCTCTCTTTTTTATATTTTGTTTAGTTTGTAAGCAAAACAGGGGAAGTAAACTTGGCGGTACTCTGCCCTTTATACAAGTTGTTATAATTTTTATTAAAAATAAAAATTATGTTTGTTATAATTTTTATTTTTAAAAAAATTATAACAAATTTTTTAATTTTGAAAAATAAAAAATTATTGTTTTTTCTATCGAAAAATGATACAAGTTTTTCAATAAATCTTTAATAATCAAATAATAAATAAATAAATCTTTAAAGTAAAAATCTCATATTTTGCAAATATCCATCTTTTTTTTTCAAATCGAGAGTGGCCAAATTTTTGAAAAGTGCTTTTTAAAAAAAAAATTGCATAAAAAATGTATTTCTTTTTGACGATGAAAAAAATTTCATTTCAAATAAAAAGCGACTGTACAATTTATATGCAATTTAAATGATGATGATCCGATGAATAATAAAGAAAATATACATTCTGAATATTTCTCATTTTTCTAAAAAAAAAAAAATTAAAATTTGAAATTTAAAATGAAATGAAATTTAAAAAACTACAAACGCCAATTTTTAAGTATATCCATAGAGTTTTTGAGGGCAAAATTTAATTGAAATCGGAAGACTCAAGGTCAAAAATGCCTTTTTTTGCCGGTCTTCAGTGGAATGGCCGATATATTTTCCCTAATGTTCATCATAAACTAGCCAGTCATTGGAACTCGCGCATAATGGGACTAAAGATATCACTGTGCCTTGAGATTACCTGAATAACTTAAATAACGTTACCCTTAAAATACCGTTACCGAAATAATTTAAAAACCGTTATCCTCTTAAGGAACCATAGGCCCTTTGTTCCTCTTAAGGAACCATAGGACATTATACAAGGTGGCGCAAAAGTAATCCTCCTATCAGAAAATGCTATCAATTTTGCGATTGGCCCCTAATGTCAGTTCTGTTTTGAAATTTGTGTAGTAAACACATGCGAAATACACGTTAATAAACAATGTTACGCTACACTGCTCCAGAACGCGGAATATTGGTGACTATTTATTTGACCAATAATCGGTCGGTGACTTTGGCACAACCTGAATTTCGTCGCAGATTTCCTGGCCGTCCAACGCCTACTGGTGAAACACTGCGACGTTTAGACGCTCGCCTCGAAGAGACTGGCACAACACGAGATGCTGCCAGGCGTGGCAGACTCCGGAGTAGCCGTTCTGCAGAGAATATTGCTGCTGTAGCCGAGGATGTCATGGAAGCGCCGTCGACATCGACCAGACGACGTGCCACGCAAATGGGTATCAGTCGACGGTCTTTACAGCGAATTTTGGTACAAGATTTGAAGATGTTTCCGTACAAAGTCCAGACGGTGCATCAGTTGCTAGCTGCTGACCGCCAATCGCGTGTAACATACGCTCAAGCCATCCTTAATCACCACCAAGAGGAAGATGATTTTTCATCAAAAATAATCATGAGTGATGAGGCCCATTTCCATCTTAGCGGGTACGTAAATAAGCAAAATTTATGCTTCTGGGGCACTGAAAATCCGCGTGTAACCCACGAAGAGCCATTACACCCGCTCAAAGTCACTGTATGGTGTGCTGTTTTCGCTGGAGGAGTCATCGGACCTTTTTTCTTCGAAGACGTCGCGGGCCAAACGGTTACTGTGAATGGTGAGCGCTACAGAGCAATGATCAACGAGTTCTTTTTGCCGCAACTTGATGAATTGGGATTGGAAAACATGTGGTTCCAACAGGACGGTACAACGGCACACACTGCACGTGCCACAACCGATATGCTGAAGGATGCATTTCCCGGGCGCCTAATCTCCCGTTTTGGCGATTTGCACTGGCCAGCAAGATCGCCTGATTTGACCGCTCCAGACTTCTTTTTGTGGGGCTTTTTGAAGTCGCGGGTTTATGTCAACAAGCCCCAGACTCTTGCAGCTCTTAAAGACAATATCCGTCAAGAATGTGAGGACCTATCGCCGGAAGTTTTAGCCAAAGTGATGGAAAATGCCATAAAAAGGGCTCAAATGACAATCAACTGTGGCGGCGGCCATTTACATGACATCATATTCTCGACTTGATGTAAAAAAAATTAAAATACCAAATAAAAATAATCCACAAGAAGAATCAAAGTTTTTCATTTTTTTTTTTTAATTACAGCCAAAAAATATCGGAAGGTTATTTTTGCGCCACCTTGTATATATATATATCCCTAAAATAACATTACCGAAATAACTAAAATACTGTTACCATTAAAATACCGTTACCGAAAAAAGTAAAATGCTATTATCGCTACAACCCGGTTACCGTAATAACTGAAATACCGTTGCCGAATAATGATTTTTTTCTTTTGACGAAACAATCAAGGATATTGAAGGATCAAATTAAAAAAAAAAACATTTTTTTAATGCTTGGTCCTGAAATATTACGACAAATAATTTTGTGGAGTAACAGAGATTGTTACCTTTCATCTGATATCCATATTGGCATCACTTAATAAGTACAAATATTTAAATAATCTATTTAAAATCTAACTTTAAATGTCCTTCTGAAAGAACATAACCACATGTGGTCTCATGTTTAACTCGCATATTGACAAATTTTTGGTAGGGTACTATGTGAATATACAAAATTTTATATTAACTATCAAAGATAATTTCGTAATTTTTGAACCTATGTGATTCCCAACTTGACTTTTTTTATATTGTAAGTGATACTTTAAGTTAATTGCAAAATAAATTTCATAAAAAATTAAACATGGGTTTTTTTGAGATAGACGGGAAATTTTTCAATTTTGGTATCCTTTTCGCAAAAAAAAATAACTTTTTGGGCATCACTGTTTAAAGAAGAGAATTGTTTCTTTAAATTGACACCAAATTTTTAATTTTTGGTCGACTCGTTCAAGAGGTATGACAATTTAAACATTGTATATTTATTACACTCCAAGTTGTGGGGGTTTTTAACAAATAACCCTCAACTTTGAGCAGCGAACTATGACGAATTTTGAAAAAAGAAAAACTACGTAAACTACACATTTACTAAAATAATATAAATACCAAGTTTAATGAAACTTGAAAGACCATTATCAGAAATATGGGTCAAATGTTTTCAATAGATCCCTGTTTATTAAAAAGTCCTTCTATCACAAACATAAAATACCGTTAAACGTTAATGTAAAATAACATAAACATTGTCTTTATTGGTATTTTTGTACCAAAAACCAATTAAATTCTATTTGTAATTTCGATAAATACCGACAACAACTTTTTCAATATTTCACCTTCCGATCATTTTTAAAATTTAATATTTTATTTCCAGCTAAAAATCTTTAAAATTATATTTCAAAATGTACCAAAAAATAATGTCATATCCTAGTAAGATTTATTTATAAAGGTGTGATATTTAAGTGTAATGAAACATGTTAAAGTTCCAATACATACACTAAACGATGACAGTTTTTTTGAAATTGAACAGTTCTCTCGAAAATTTTTATATACATAATTCATTTTTAGAACTTTATAAGAGAAGAGCAAAACGTGGGGAGCTCTCTTAAAGACATTTTTTTTTTTGTTTTGATCAAAGTTCCATAATATAAGTCTGATTGTAGCCGTGTAGAGAATTTTATTAAAAAATTTGACATGCAAGTGATTGAATCTTGCATATAAATGTGTCAAAATTTACCCAATTTTTTTAATATTTTTGTTTTGATTTTTAAAAATTTGGATGAATTATTTGCGATTTCAAAGGGTATTAACCAGATAAACTAAAGGGTCCGCCAAATAACTTTTTTTTTGAAAATGCTATAAAAAAAAAAACTACTGAATATTTTCTCAAATTTCTTTTTTTATTTGAAAGTACAATTATTCCGGTTAATAATGGAAAATAATTTCATTCAAATGACTGCCTCGGCTGGCCATGCAGTAGCTTACACGATCGGGCCATAGTGTGCAGCTGTATTTCACCAATTGCTTCACGAATATTTTCCTTTAAAGCGTCAATTGTCTCTGGCGTGTTGGCGTAACACTTATCTTTGACGGCACCCCACAAATAAAAGTCCAACGGTGTCAAATCGCAGCTCCGAGGTGGCCAAAAGACATCAGCTGACGGTGCTTCTCTTCTTCCAGAATCCGTACGCAATTTTCGCACACATTCTGCAACATTACTATGATTTTCAAAGTAATGTCGCAATATTTCCCAGCGTTGTTGAAGCGTATACACAACCATATTCGTTCAGCGGAAGGATAAAACTAATTATCTGTCAAATCAGACATGAGCTAAGTGTTACCATTCACGAAATAAGCACTAGTTGAAAAAAAAAACGTTAGATGGCGGACCCTTTATTTTAATTACTCATGTGCAATGTATAACAAAAAATTTAAATGTTTTAATTTAGTAAAATTGCACTTTTCGAAAAATTCGCGTTCAATAGCGCATGAAAATGTCTAGCAATATTTTTTTACACAATAATGATGATGGCTTAACCCTCTAACTGGCAAACGATGTTTTGCAACGAAATTTATACCACGTAATCCACTCGAAAAATAAATAATAAGTTCTTCACCAAAATTGATTATCGTTGCCTAATTTAGGCGATATGAGCCAAAATATTTTAGGGCGCATTTTTGGAAACTAAAGCATATAAAAGAGAACGATTTGCTACTAATACTTAATGTCTTCTTTCTGCAAAATTTCATGAAAATCCGTCTTTTAGTTTATAAGTTAAGACGATGTCCTTTAGAGGAATCCAGATAAAATCCTGTGAGTCCTTGGACTAATGTAAGGACTTGTTATTAAAGATAAAGCTTCAATCTTACTTATATTTTATTATAAAGAGTTTTTAGTCAACTTAAATTGGTTTTTTTAGATTTTTATAAAATATATTTTTTTCAAAAATAATTAGTTTTTGAAATTTTACGAAATTTTGATTTTGAAGATTTCTTCGCAAAATATTTAGCAAAATTAATTTTCTATCGGAATATATTAATTTCTAAGTATATAACGCTCATTTGACGCATTTGTGGTAAATTTTGTGAAGACTGCCCTGAGGCAGCCTTACCCGTTAGAGGGTTAAATGTCGTAATCTATATATATAAAACAGGATGTGTGTATGTATGTAACGTATATACTCCAAAACGCCTGGGCCGATTTTGATGAAATTCTCAGGGAATCTTCAGAATATTCAGGCGGTGGCACTGTGAAGTCTGATTTTTGATTTTCGGAGGGCGGAGTGGCGTGGCAAAATCCAATTTTCATATTGTTCCACCAATGACATATACATATATTTATTTATTTATTTTATTTTTTTTTTTTGAAAGCCGTTGTCATGTTTTTCAAAACGAGAAATCAAACTCTTAAATCGGTTATGTAGTTCCGAAGATATTTACAAAAAAACCTATGTTAATCTTCAAGCTATGTTACACGAACACAACAGCCTTATCCGTCTATTCAAAACAGATGCCGATAGATGATTATACGGTTGTGATAAGAGCTGACAAGACACCGGCTGGTGAGCATGAGCGGCGCTTCAATGCACCGGTAATAGGTGACGTCGCAGTTGTTATGGCAGTTGTTTTCAGCTATTCATTTTATATACTTCAGCAAATAAAGGCGATAGAAGGACAAAGAGGCGTTGGGCTTCCCATAAAATTAAAAATTTTAAAATGATTTACTAATGTGAATTTATTTTTTTATTTATTTATTTGCGTAAAAAAAATTTCTTGATTTAAAGAATTAATTGCAAATAAAATTTGAAGGCAAAACAATGTTTTCATAAAAGTTGTAGCTTATATCTTTGTTCAAGCGAGGCATTGAAATTGTTTAATTTTTAAGCGACTGTTTAACTTCACAAATTTAATGTGAAACACCCAGAAAGCAGACACGGTCATTGCTGTTGTATTTGTTGCCAATCCAATGTTTTGGTTGCTGCGATTGAACCAATCATTCGATTAAATCAGAAAATTATCTGCCACGATAATGGTATTTCGATTGCCTTAACAGAAATTCGGTAATAACTACGAACAAAATTCGGTAGCTACAACTGAGCCATTCGATTGGCTAAAAATATGGTTGCTACAACCGACTCTGTTTTCGAGGTGTATTTTTAGGAACGCTTCTATATCTACTTCTGGATCAGTTGAACAATTAGTTTCCATCATTTATTTTGATTTCCATCATAAATATCACTCCTTTATATATGATTCATAGTCTACTACAAATGTTGACTTCCTTTTATGTGTTAATGTTTGTAAACTTTTTAATTTTTGCAACCGGATATGAAGTGCTGTAATGAACAATTTTCTGTACCGGAAAATGCTTGTGACTCTTCATTTATGTAACTTGTACATTTGAATGTTTGTTGCACTTGCAATGACTTTTTACTTTGGTTTGGGATTGTACAAGTTTCTCTAAATGTTTGTATTGCCAATAGACTTTGTGTTGAACAGCAAACATTAGTTGGTTATTCAAAAATAAGGCAACAACTACAACAACAACAACAACAAAAACTGTTGCTTCAAATTTTGTGGAACGTTGTCGACCTTTTTTGTGTATAATGGGAACCAAAGTGAAACCTATGCAATCACATTTTCATTAAAAGTGTTTAGAAGGTATTTCATGTAGTATTTCTTTGCTAAAGCATTGTGCTGAATGGGGGGAGGGCTGGGGGTAATACAGGATGTTTCAAGTTCGAGTTTTTTTTTTCAAATGCAAATTAAACACAAATTTTGAATAGAAATTTTTATTATTATTTATGAATGATAAATGTTATCTTTCGCGTGCACGCTTACACATGTCGATTTTCGTGTTACTGTTGGGTGCGCATTTTGGTCTGGTTTTGTCATTAGGCCAATTTTCTTTGAAACTGCAGCTGGAAATGCGCTTACCGTCAACGGATTAGGATATCGTTTTCCCTATTCCTGATGGTCAACATGTCACGATATCGTAATCTGTTGATGGTAATCGCATTTGCAAAGAAAAATGGTTCAAATGACACCTCCAGAACCTACATGTGTAATCATGACGCGGGGGCCATTTGGAAGACATCACTTATCATTCATAAATGCTGGACCCTCTACGAGATATATTAATAAATAGATAATAAATTCCTATTTAAAATGTGTGTTTCATTTTGCATTTGAAAAATAAACTCGAACTTGAAACACCCTGTATATTAAGGAGCCTTTTAAGCGTGTCTGTTTAAACAACTATACATTTAATTTTTAGCATTTTTCTTTAAGTGAAAGATAAAATAATATATGAAAATATTGTGTTTTAAAAAATTTGATTTTTTTTTAACCATTTCAAGCCCATTGAATATCAATCACCCTGTATGTTGATATGCATGAGTGTGAGTGTGTGTGAAGGTGTTAACTATGTTGAATTTTGTGGTGTTTACATTTTTGGTTAACATCATGTAACTCATTTATTGAGTTATATTTGGTTTCATCATGCAACTGCAGTGCTACTGGTAATGAACATTATCCTTTGAAAGTCTCATTTTTTCAGGGAGACCAAATTCTTCAAGAACGATTTTTCTATGTACACCATACTAACTTCACATTAAATGTAAATTACGACTAAAAGACTATAAACATAGAGAATTATTGGAGAGGAAATGTAAAAGGCTGGTTATTTGAAAATGTAACCAACTGCTGCCAAAAGTTGGCAAATATTATATAATGTTCATAAGTAACTCTTTGGTAAAGGGAGTATTAGGTTTCAGTTGGTGTATGGAATTTTTAAAAATACCCGTGTTTTAATATACAGATCTATCAACAATACTATCTCCAAACAGACATTATAAAACGATAAATCCCACGTATACAAAAATAATATACTCAGCAAAAACCCCCAAATATCAACAGAAAACCGTAACACGATTAAGATTAGGACACAGTAAGCTAACACACCAATATCATCTGATGAAAGAAAATCCACCTCTATGCCCAAAATGTAACAACTCACTTACAATGTCACACCTACTAACCTGTTGCAATAACAAAGATCTCTCAAAAAGCCTGCTGAAATCCATAAAAACATTGGGTTATACTTCTATCAAACAACACCTACCTATCGAAATATTAAAAAATTTATAATCATTTTTCTTTATTTTCAACTATTATAGAATAAAAATATTTTTTCTTGAAATGTAAATATAAGGTGGCGCAAAAATAACCTTCCGATGTTTTGTTTTTTATTATGTATTTATTATGTATAGCATTTTCTGATAGGAGGATTACTTTTGCGCCACCTTATATTACTATTAGTAAGGACGAAGGCCTCTGTAGCCAGTTCCTCCCCTTTGTATTATTAATCTGTAAATTTAATTTACCATTAATAAATAAAAATAAATAAATAATATACAGATCGTATGAGTAAAATTTAAAAGTTGGTCACACTTTTGCAACTAAAACACCAACAATTATGAATTGGGTGTTAGGTCCAATATAATGTAGATGTAGGTTAGAATATCCATTAAAACCCGATTTGTCGATTTCCGTTCATGAACACAAATTCCAAATTGTTCAAAACGGAAGAACTTAAATTTTTTTACGTTAACCTTAGCTGATTTTTAGCCGAAGACGATTTATTTTTAAGAAAAATTGTGTTTTTTTTTTTTTTTAATTCCAAAATTTGAAACTTTTCAAGATTTAATTTTTCATTTCATTTATTCATTTAATATACTCATCGGGCATCACTAACCCACTTTAGCCTAGAATAATAAATAACCCACGAATTTGATAAAAATGAAACGATTTTTTTAAAAAATTTTTCACAAATCTTATTTTTATGATAAAAAAAAATATGAAATTAAGGAAAAAAATAATTCGAAAAAAGATGTGGTTGTAATAACAATTGTTTTAAAGTTGAACCAAATTGTAATGATTTCATCAAAGTTGGCATAATTTTAAGAAAACATCACCTAAATTTCATCAAGTATTTTTAGTTGTCTGGGACAAAAAAAGTCTAATGAAACTTAATTTAAATTATGACTACAGGATTGTATATCTTTTAAATTGATAACAAAAATTCCACTTGATAAAAACTTATTATTTTAATTAATTTGATCCAAATAGGGTAAATGTTTCCGCCCCCCTAGTAAATTTAAGAAAAACTTCTTTCAGATTTTGATTAAATTTGGAAATGTGATAAAGTGTACTAACTTAACAAAAAATACTGCTTACCCAGAAGCGCTTCCGGAAGGCATTATTTAATTACGAAGTGCTTCCAAAGCATATCCAGAAGGCATGAATTTTGTTCGCAATGTCCCGCTTGGTTTTTTTTTTTTATATAAATTTTATTTACAATTTAATTCATTATAATTATTTTGCCTCAGCGCCTTATAGGCATTATTAAGGCGAGTTGGCAAGAATAAATAATACTTAAAATTTACATTTGTTGAAATAAATTCATTTGTGAAGAATATAATAATTAATAAAAAATAAAATTATATTAAAAGTTCATTTAAATGTTGCAAAATGTTTTCTTTTAGTAATTTTTTAAAGACAGAAATTCTATTTCCGTTTTTCAAATTTTGAGGCAAGTTATTAAACTCACGGCTACCTATAAAATCTGCTCGTTGTTTTTGTTGTTTCTAACCTACACCTGGCTACTCTTAAGTTTCCATTGCTTCTCGTATTTATTATATGATCATTTCTTGTAAACTTTATTGTATGATGACCAATATTGTTCAAACACTTAAAGACGTATAATAAAAGTTGCATTTTGTAAAGACCATGTATGGGTAAAATTGATTGGCATTTATTAATGTATAAAGAAATTGTTGGGCATGTTACTGGAAGATTGAACACCACCTTCAGAGTTTTATTTTGCATTCGTTAAAGGGACTTTAAGGCATTACTTTTCTTATAACCATATGAAATGGCTAGATAATTTAAATGACTTTACGTTATAATTTTTACTAAATTTGTTCTTAAATTTGTATAAAATGCCGACAGCTTGAGCTGCTTTTGTCCTTAGATACTGCAAATGTTGATCCCAAACAAGATTGCTTCTAATGTTTATACCTAAGTATTTTTTGGAATCGCCCTCGCTAATCTCACTGCCATTCACGTTGACAGAAAAATTATTAATATGGCAGCCAGGCTTAAATCTCAGCAACTTCGTCTTATTGGCATTCAAAACGAGCTTATTTATTCGAGCAAACTCACAAATTAAGGCTGCATCACGTTCAATGTAAGCCTTGACCACCATTTCGTATTTGAATGGATAAAACAAATAAATGTCGTCATCAGCATACATAAATATTTTACCAGTGAGGCCAAGATTAATAAAAATGGTAAATAATAACGGTCCAAGCACACTTTCTTGAGGCATTCCATGCAAAACATTCCGTGAAGAGCTTTTTGAACACACAATATGAACAAATTGTGTCCGGTTAGTTAACTAGCTTTTCAATAAAAGAATATCTCTTCCATAGAAACCATAGAATTTTAGCTTTTGCAGTATAATATCATGATCCACGAGGTCAAAAGCTTTACTGAAATAGTAAAAAATTCCAGCTACACCATTTTGGCCTTCATCTAAACTTTTACAAATCAAATGTATGACGTTTACAACTACTTCCTCAGTTCCACACCCCCTTTCTGAATCCATATTGAAAATCACTTAGTAGTTTATTACAATACATATACGATTCAATTTGATTATATAAAAATTTTTCAAAAACAATGTCAATTACTGACAATACAGCTACAGGCTTTTGTTGCGTTTTGATCTTTAGGAATCGGAGTTACTTTATGAATTTTTAGAATATTCAAGTACGTACTTCTACTTATCACATTATTAAAAATTTTCACAAGAACTGGTGTTAATTCATTCGCGCACTTAATTAGTACCTTCGACGACTTTTTCCAGCCATACTTCATATATATATTTGCAAAATTACGGATTTTAAGGCAACAAATGCAACTAAAATTTTATTATTTAACTATTTATAAGCAATTAAATTATTTTATTCACGAAGCCGATGTTGAAAATACCTCCGATTTGAACAGTGATGCCAACGTCTTTTTAGCAGATAAAAAGCGCTTCTTTCATGTGCTCTTAGAAGCAGTAATTGCAGGCCTTCTTATGCAATAAGAAGCGATTTTTTTGTATGTTGACAACATTAATGCTTTATAGTATACATTCTTTATTGCTTCATTGTATGCATTATTCAATGCTTCAAAGAAGGCATTTTGGGAAGCACTACAGAATGCCTTCCGTAAGTGCTTTATAGTATGCAAGGCGGTGAAGCGCTATTTTGGAAGCGTAAAATGTAGTTACTGCTTACCAAATCCAGGTTATTTTTTGCTGGGAAACTAACTAACAAACGCATGCTTCATAGTTAGGGTTTGGGGTTCGGGAATTCCCGGGCGGGAATTCCCGGGATTTCCCGGGAAAAGTTTGGCGGGAATTCCCGGGAAAAAAAACTTTTTCCCGGGAAAACGGGAATTTAAAAAAAAATATTTTTTTTTTAAGTTGTGTGTTTATACAACATATTTTTTTATTTTTAGTCATAAAAAATATTTTGAATACCAAAACTAAAAAATTGTTTCATAAAAACGGCAGATTTATTTTATATTGTGGCCACCATATCATAAAGAAGTTCAATTAATTCTCGACGTCAGAACTAGATGGAATAGCATGGTTGGAATGATAGAATCTTTTTTGAAAACAAAAAATTTCATCAAAGAAACTTAATAGATTTTAGTTCCACAGACTCATGGATTAAAGAACACAATCCTCTTTTAGAAGTTTTGGTTGAAGTTTTAAATCCAATTTAAATCCCTAAGTCGACGTGACTCTAATCTTTTAATTGCAGATGTCATAATGAATACGCTATACGACACAATTAAAACCAAAATTAATGATCGCCGTGACAATAATATGTTATCATTAATTAATTATTTAAAAGACTGTAAATATATTAAAAACTGTTTAAAAAAATTCGCCGAACAAATGTATAAACGCCTGTTTGGGCAAAGTGATAATGAAGTATCATCTAGTAGTGATGACGACGTTTCCGAAGTACAAGCTGATAAAGCTTTTAAAAATAAATTAAATAATGCAATCAACAATGCGAAAGCTATACCCAAATATCAGCAGGAAAAAATAAAAATATTTTCAAAAAGGAGTTGGCTCTTTTTGAAACTTCTAACCACCGTACCTAAAATTTGGATAAACTGTATAATGCTCTACTAACAATAAATCCAACATTAGTGTAAAGCGAACGTGTTTTCTCAGTTGCTGGAAATCTTGTAACAAAGATTCGAAACAGAATGTCAAATGATTTGTTAAATGCATTGATAATTTTAAAAGCTCGTTTTTTGAAAACCTAATGTTTTTACATCACTGTATATATCTTTAATACTAAGTGATCTTAAATTTATGAAATTTAATTTTATATTATTTTTTTTTAGTTTTAATGCTCAACAGACTGAATTTGTGTATTTTTAATTTGTTTTTGTTTAATAAACCATAAAATTTTTACGAAAAATGTACCTTGAAATGTACCTTAAAAAAATTTCCCGGGATTCCCGGGAAACACATTTTTTCATTCCCGTTTCCTGGGAAATAAAAAAGTCCGGGAAATCCCAAACCCTATTCATAGTCCCAATCGTACTTTAAAGGGTTAAAAAGGTTGGGCCCCAGTTTTATATTTTGCATTTTTTCCATTTGTTCCAATGAAACTATACAAAAATGGGTATCAAATTAAATATATTTTAAAGATCTATCTAACGATTTACTAAATATATTTACATTGACACAAATTCCGAGAAAATCTGAAAAAGGCCCTAAAATATCCAGTCAGAAAAAGACAAACGGACCACCGCTGACAAGGCACTGTAGCAAGTGGTACAAGTGCTGACAACAAAAGCTTTTCCAATACCATAACGTTAACATCATTAGATTCATTTTTTCAAAAGCGTCGGACAAGCACTCGGAAAACAAAATTTCCAACGTTGGCAAAATGTTGGTAAAACCATAAAATAGGTGGTATAAAAATAGATTTTTCAAAATAAAATTAAAAAAAGTTAATTTATAAATTGTTTTGGTCCCGCCGCGATTTGAACCCTGTCCGCTAGATTGGTAGCCGACAGCTCTTACTTCTGCGTTAACGAGACATATAATACTTGATAGCTTAAAACGTAAGCGAATGATAACTGCTGGTAACATTTAGCTGGTCAAATATGTCAGCACTAGCATAAGATTAGCTGGGAACCATTTTACCAACGTTAAGAAAACAAGAAAAAAGTTGGTCTTAAAAGAGATGTACCAGAAACAAAAAAAATGTTTTATAAAAAAATATTAAAAATCGCAAAAAAATAATGGCTGAAACCGGGATCAAATTAGGAACCTTCCGCCTACAAACTTTTTATACAAAGCATCATAATTTTTATAAAATAAATGCTCTACCATTGTTTAGTTTAGACTTTTAGGCCGTTGGTAATTTCTGACTGTATAGCACTGAGAAAACACTTTTTCCCAATTGTAAAACAAATATTGACGCAGCGTTTTTTGGAAATGCTGGCTAGGCGTCTTAAACAAGTGTTCTGCCAGTAATTATTTTGAAAATCCTCGGTTAGACAGTGATATGAAAGTGCTTGATTTTTTTGTACCACTGGCAGCTTCTGACTGGGTAGCTTCCTTTCAATTTAGTTATAAACTAATGATTCTACAATGTAGTTTAAACCTAAAGGCCCCAAAACATTAACATAAATATGTTTGTATCATCACAAATATTTAGTTGTTTAATATTTGTTAAATAGGAAATTGTTAACCCATTAAGATAGTTTCAATAGATATTTTCTATGAAAATTTTCGAGTTGATATTAAATTTTGAGTAAATTCACAACTTAAAAAAAATTATATTTTTTTACATGAGGCAATACATAGTTTTGTTTAATCCTATATATAGTAATTTAATGCTGCCAATCCAATTATATCCCTATGAGGAATGTGACCGGTTCTGCGTGTGCCACAGAATCGGTCTCTTCGCGCCAGAGACCGGTCCTCTGCTAAACCCTACCCTATGTACACAACTGGTAACTTTAACATTGGCTTGTCAAAGGAGGGGGTCATTTGTCCTGCTTTAAACCACATAGTGGCAAGCCACAGGACTAACCAAAGATGGGCATACCACAAGACTGTCGCAAAAGGGTCATGTCGTATAAAATAAACGAAAACTAAACAGCTTCCAATGGGTAAAATTCAGTTAAAAAGCATTCTGGTTAATAAGCATTCTGGTTAAGTGGTATGTCCTCCCTTTACCAGTCACATGATTGGTAATTTTATGACAATTGACACTGCTTAACCCACTTCAGTATTAAATTATACCAGTCCTGTGATAAATCCTTCTTTAACCAGTCACTTTTAGGTCAATTGACTCCTCATTCCCCATAGGGTTGTTTTGTTTAATCCTATAATTTAATTCTACCAATCCAATTATATATTGCCCGTCTAATAAAGTACCGCAAAGTATACCATTTTACGAAAAATTACTGTGGCAAGTAAAATTGTATAGAACTATACTTGATGTCATACTTAACTACATATATTAAAGTTTTCCAAAAACATATTCAATTCCCCCATTTTAAACCGTTCGCAATGAAACTTGGGTGTAAAGAACAAAAATCGACAAATCGATTTTGACGGGGCGTCCTAATATTGGCACATATGTGGTCAAATACGAGAGAATTTCATTTTTTTTTCTAAAATTGCTTTTCAAAAGGTGTTGATAATAAAGATGACTTTCAGATTAAATGCTCTGCTTTGGTTTCTATTTACAATCTTATATTTTTGGAAAGGTGGTAAGAGTGCATTTCGAGTTTGTTGTAGTATGATTTACTACATTTTGTTAGTAATTTGTTACTATAACAGTTGTTGTTGTTGTTGCTGATGTTGTCTGGTATTTAGTAAATGTTTATGGCAATTTTACCACAATTCTAATCTTTGTTAAGTTTTTGATAGAATTTCATTTGTAACGAAAGTGTGAGTAGGAAATTTATATAAAAAAACAAAAATATTGTTTATCTTATGACCGAAGGCAAATATTTTAATAATTTGTGTGCGTTTTTTACTCAGATTTAAATTGATTTTTAATATTAAATTATAGGAAAGTTTTAAAATTTTTTAACTGAAAATTTAATTAAGAAATAATAAAATTTACAAGTATAAATTTAAAACATTGTACACTCAAAAAAAAAAATAATTGTCTAGTAATAAATGTTAAATTTAAATGTGTATTTGTAAACTTAATGATAATAGTGACTATTAATGTAATGTCTTCAAAGTGGGAATTTTTATCAAATGTGTAAAGCTATGTACAGACGGTTGTAAGATCTTACAATATTGGAAGATGTGGCAATGTGCTGGCAATGTACTGACAATGAAACATTTTCAGACGATTGTAAGAAAACCTTTCAATTTCATTGTCAGGCAATTGTCAAACAATAAATTTATCTGTCAACAAAAATTGTCAGTTCACACGGTTGTCAGATTCTTGTATGGCAAAAATTGACAGATCTGTTGTTAGACATTGCCAGAACTGTCAAAGCATTTGAAGGAAATTATTAATTGTCAATTGTGTGTTAAATTAAATTGAAAAAGTAATAATATTAATTGTCATGGAACAAAAAAAAATGGCAATTGCAACGATTTTAGCTGCATATGTATTAGAAAGTAGCTATGATGAAGACAAAATATTTTTGCAAATTGCAGTTGAAAGAGGTGCGGAGATTTGCCCATTTTCCTTTGCAATCGTTCACACTAATATGGATGGCATCTGCGAGTTCTTGCCATAAAAAATCTTTGGGAAGTTTATACTCGTCCCATATACATTTGGTCTTAATCGGTCCAGTAGTTAAGAAGTTCTATATTTATTACCACTTTTTATTTGATTCACTCTACTGTGCGCCAATAAAAACATTTCTGTGACAATACTGCCATTGTCAGATGCATTAATTTAAACACATCTGCCAATAAAAATTGTTTACAATGTCTTGCAATTATCTGACAATGGCAACATAGGGTGTTCAAACGAATGTTAGATGTCTGACAATATTATTATCTTACAATGTACAGACAATGCTTTTTCTGACAATGTTGCAAGACAAAAGTTGTAAGTTCACACTGTTGTTAGACATTTTCTGTACATTTTTCTGACAATATTGTTAGATCTGACAACCGTCTGTACATAGCTTAAGATGAGAAAATTTAAAGGTGTCATTTTAAAGATCCAAAACTCTTCGTTGAACATTGTTGCAAATAAATTAATTTTTTTCATGAAACTGAAAAAATATGCTTAATTCGCGAACATCTCCAAAAACACATCATTGATTATTATAAAATTTATTTTGCAATTAACTCATACCCAGTAAAAAACGCTGATTACTAGCAAGCAGGTTTGTAAGGGATTAATCCAAATAGAATCCCTTACAAACCTGCTTACATATGCCATGATTTTTAAATGGCGAATTCCCACTTGGAAGCATTACTTTTGGGCAATAGGCGCGGGTTTTAGCGCTTACAAAAAGCTGTGATTTCATGGCTTTCAGTAAAATCATATTTCATGTCTACATTATTACGATTAAAAGTAATACTATGAATAATATATAATTTATTTTACATAAAATTATACAGACAACCATTTTAGACATAATATAATAATTTTATTTTTACCGCACCACGTGGTAGCTCTTCAGGAACAGTAAAATTACTAATTTTTTTTTTAACATACTCGAAAGCACCAAACACAGTCTGAAATTACTCGGGAAAACTTGTTCAGATCGTTTATGAACATGAAAACATGACATGAAACTTTTTGCATTACAACCTTCATTCTCGTAAGGGATTAACGTAAGCTGCTTACAACCTGCATCAGTGTAAGGGAAAACAGTAAGCGCAAAAAAACTTTTTGCTTATTTTTTGCGAATAACATAATAGTAAGCACTTACTTCATCGCATTTGTTTTATCCTGCTTCTAAAAACACGAAATTTTTTTACTGGGTAGTATCATTTGCAAAATATGTATAAAAATTTCCATTTGGGAAACAGAGGCTTTCAAAAACAAAAGGAATTTTTCGGAAAATGTCTTCGATATTTAATATAAAATTTTATATACACCTAACCCTCGATTTACACGATAGATACGTTCCAGAAATAATCGTGTAAATCGAATTCAAAAAGTTTGTATGGAAAATCGTGTAAATCGAAAAAAAGGCAAATGCTGTATATAAAGTAATGTTTTTAATATATATATTTATTTGTTTTAATGCAAAAAACGTAAATTTAAACAAAAACCTAACAAAATGAGTTAATTTATAAACAAAATTTAGTTATAAAATTCATAAAACCAAAAAATAAATTATGAAGCCTGGAATAACATCAAAAATCCATAAAACCAGGTAATATAAATTAAGCAAAAAATCAATAAAATCAGTCTAATATTTATTAATAAAAAATATTAATTCAGTTCATTAAAAAAGATTATTATTATGTAAAGGGTCCGCCAAATAACTTTTTTTTTTTTGAAAATGCTATAAAAAAAAACTACTGAATATTTTCTCAAATTTCTTTTTTTATTTGAAAGTACAATCCTTCCGGTTAGTAATGGAAAATAATTTCATTCAAATGGCTGCCTCGGCTGGCCATGCTGTAGCCAACACGATCGGTCCAATTTTTAAGAACGACGGTGAATTTATGTTGATGGCGCTTCACGCACACTTTCTGCCACAGCAGCAATATTCTCGGGTGTACGCACTGTTTTTGGCTTTTCACGCTTTGGTTTATCGATGAGGATGCCAGTTTCTTTCACTTTTTTCACAAGATAACGAACATACGGAGCTGACGGTGCTTCTCTTCTTCCAAAATCCGTACGCAATTTTCGCACACATTCTGCAACATTACCATGATTTTCAAAGTAATGTCGCAATATTTCCCAGCGTTGTTCAATCGTATACACAACCATATTCGTTCAGCGGAAGGATAAAACTAATTATCTGTCAAATCAGACATGAGCTAAGTGTTACCATTCACGAAATAAGCACTAGTTGAAAAAAAAAAACGTTAGATGGCGGACCCTTTATTTAAAACCAATGATTTCATTATATAATACCCTTTGACAATAAAGTTCTCTCAGGCATTTTTTTTCCAAAATGAACCCGACTCGTCAGCATTGAAGACTTGATCAGGAGTATATGAAATAATTTCGGCGAACTTTTCTGGATATTCTTCTGCAGCATCAACATCAGCAGATGCTCGTTTCCCTTTTAGTTTTAAATTATGTAAAGAGTGCCTCCTTTTTAAATTTTCAAACCAACCATGACTAGCTGTAAAAGATTTTTTTGCTGATGAGGATGTTGATGGTAGCTCATCCTTAATTTTTTCGTAAATCCGAAATGCCTTATTTGTAATTGCTTTAGTGTCTTTTGGGTTAGGTCTTCAATCCAAATCATTAATGCCTTCTCCATTGTTTTCAATTATAGTGTCCCGAACGTACGAAGTTGTACGCTTTGATACATCATACCCAGCTGCTAAACTTTTCCTGATAGCGTTTTCATTCTTTTTTATAGATCTAATTGTGGCTTCAGGAATGGTATATTTTTTAGAAACTCTTGATAATTTATTTCCTTTGCGGAGACAATCCAAAATTTTAATTTTGGTTTCTAAAATTATAATTTTTCTTTTTATCTGCTTTTTCATAATTTTTTTCTGCATATTTATTTTTATAAAATATCGATCGAGTTATAAAAGTTATATATATATATAATCCGATTTATTTATATAAATTTTATAATAAGTTTGATATAATTTTTATTAAAATAAAAATTATATTTTTCGACCTTTAATTGCGCAATGAAAATGAAAATTATTCGTCTAGTTTACCTTCCCCTGTGATGTTTATAAACTAAACAAAAAAGGTGAGAAAAACAAAACGTGTATTGAATATCCACCAGAGGTGGACCTTACACATAACAAACAAGGTTTCAATTTATTTTTTGATCAATGGTTATAATCTATAACTTCAAGCTCATATATTAGTTCTCATGTAGTAAGTAAACTAGTTTATATGAATGTTTGATGTTTAGCATGGGATTTTTACCGCTGATGATGGGAACCTAGAAAATTCCCGAAATAGATCTATTAACACATTCCGGAAAGGGTCAAAGAATAAATTTGAAAACAAAAACTATATAGATTATTATATATATAGAGTATGGCCTCGAACTTGAATAATTTTCATTTTCATTAAATTTTATAATATTCTTTTTCACAAAAAAACTACAACTAGCGGACTTGTATGGTAAACACTGACTGATTTATATATTTGTATATTTTTGATATTTTGATTTGATATATTTTGTATGTACGTGCATAAATGTATAATTGCCTTTTCAATTTTATTGTCAATGAACTTGTGTGTTTTATTTCGATATTTTAAAAAATCAATTAAAGAAGTAAAAAAAAAGAAGTTAACTTGCATATTAATTTTTTACTAACGTGAATATGTATACAAAAGTTTTTAATTAAATAATCAAAAAAAAAATCGTGTAAAGTGAAATTGTGTAAAAAAAGTATCGTGTAAATCGAGGGATAGGTATATACACACAGTACTTTACTTCATATTTCAAAATTTTTTGAAACGCATGTGTATCGATATACATGTTAAACATGAGACCATATATAGTTACTCTGCGTACTTAGATTTTGGTTTAAATTTGTCGTAGGGTACAATGTAAAAATAGCAAATTTTATATTAAATATCAAAGAAACTTTTGAAAAATGGCGTTTATTTTTGAGCCCCTCTGATTCCCAACTTGAAAGTTTTATATATTGTAAGTGATTGCTTGAGTAAATTACAAAATAAATATCATAAAAATTAATTGAGGGTTTTTTAAGATATTCGCGAATTAAGGACATTTTTTTAAATTTCGTTATCCTTTTCGCGAAATATATACATGTACAATGCTGTTTAAAGAAGATAATTTGATCTTTAAAATGAAACCAAATTTTTTGAACATTTGTTAAAAACCCTTAACTTTAAGCAGTGACTAAACGAGAACTAAAAAAAATTTTGAAAAAATAATAAATACGTACACACAGAGAAAAATTAAGCTATTTGCCAACTGAAATTCGATAGCTACGACACAAATTCGTTTATTATGAATTTCAGACGGTAGGTAAAACTGAACATTAGTTTGCACAACAAAGTTCGGTTAACTGAACTCAATTTTAGTTGCAACACCCAACATTTTCAGAAATCTAATGTTAATATCGCTGTACTAACTGAATTTGTAAGTTGTTACCATTAAAATACACTTTTCAATTCGGTTGATGCTTTATTTCTCTGTGTGTAAAAATCCATATTTACAAGGATAATATTAATACTAAGTGTAATGAAATTAAAAAGATCATTAGCTGAAAAGTGTCTCAAAAGTTTTGTACAGCCCCCGTATTCATTCCAGATAACTGCCTAAAAAAAATACATAACACTTCAATATATTTTAAGCTTCAAATTGTACAAAAAATATCTTTTTATATTAAATTTTATTTTAGATTCCTTTTGATTATTTAGTTGATACTTATTACACGAGTAATTTCTTTTTCAAAATGAATTATTTTCATCAGTTTAATATATGCATCTGAAAAACTGCATATAATTTTCGAATCTGTATTATATCCTTATTTATTTTAAAATAATTTAAGCAAAATATTTGACCACCAAATTAAGTCATGATATATGAGATTTATGTAAATACGAGATTATACATTAGAGCGGCATTTTTTTTTTCAACTTTAGATTTTTATCAGTTATTGTTGCGATTATTATAGCACTAGGTCTAAAAGTTAAGTGGTGCAAATTTGAGAAAATTCGGAAACCTTTACCACGTGGAGCTCCGTGGGCAAAATTCTCGATTTTTTAAAATTTTACTTACATTTTTTTAATAAAATTATGTATTGCAACAAATCATTTTATATTAATTTTGCTAATAATTTAAAAAATTTGGACTAATTTATTTAGAGATATTGTGGTTTGATTTTTACAAAAAATAAAGGTTTGTCCTCCGTTTTAGGAACTTTTTAAAACTTATCCTATAATTTTGTACTTTTTCACTTTATGTTAAGCAAAATTATTTTTTATTTGAGCATAGTTATGTCAACATTGATCAAATAGTAAATTTTAAACTTTTTTTTACAGTTTTATTAGTTTTTTGTTTTTATATACATCGAGATTATTTTTATGCCATTTTTAATTAATAACGAGCTTCCAACCTGCGTATGTTTACAAAAATAAAGCAAATCAAATATATTAGCTAGGTTGATACTTGTATTTCAATCTGGCTAAATATCCCAGAGTTTTAGAAAAGCAAGAGTATCCACAATAGTCAGATCTTTAACAAAAAACCTATTAATAAGTTTTGCTCCATCCTTGTCTTCTTAGTTATCGAACACGTGGCTAGGATCTTTTCCTAACAAACAGCATAACGTTACTAAACTTTGAATACCAAAAATGTTCTATTTCTAAAAAAAATTTGCCAACAAATATTACGGAAAAACAGAAAACTTACAAATTAAAATTGTTTTGCTGTTCAATGTTATCATTGAAAAAGTGTTTACTTTAACTTTCGCATTTCATTAATAAAGTTACTATTAGGTTCAATAAAAAAAAAACTCGACCAGCGAACAAAGTTTCTGATACATGAAAAAAAAAAAAATTTAAGTTTGATATAATTTTTATTAAAAATAAAAATTATGTTTTTCGACCTTTAAAAATTTCCGAAATAGATCTACCAACAAATTCCTGAAAGGATTAAATAATAAATTTGAAAACAAAAAACTCTATAGATTATTTGTTAGGACAATATCCTTATAATGAAATATAGAACATGGCCTCGAAATTGAATAATTTTCATTTTTCATTGCACAATTAAAGGTCGAAAAACATAATTTTTATTTTTAATAAAAATTATATCAAACTTGTATAGAAGACAAAGTACAGTTAAGTTTACTCCCCTGTTTTTGTTTATAGACAAAACAAAAAAATAAAAAGGAGAAAAAACAAAATACGTGTATTGAATATCCACCAAAGGTGGACCTTGCACATAACAAACAAGTTTTCAATTTATTTTTTGATCAATGGTGATAATCTTTTACTTCGAGCTCATATATATATTAGTTCTCATGTACACTCAAAAAAAAAGTTTGTAAAGAGTCAGCAAAATTTTAGTCAGGAGGGTGCTTGCAAAAAAATTGGTAATGTCAGCAAAATCTTTTGCTGAAAATCAGCGAGCTGATTTTTCGCAACAAAATTAGTAGATTCAGCAAAACACTTAGTGGATTAGAAATAAAAAAGCCTTGCTAAAAATTATTAAATTTTTTCCTGAATTTTAATAGACTGAAAAAAACGCAAAAAAATTGTAGAAAAATTGTAATTTAGTTAATTTATTTGCTGAAAATCATAAAACATATTTTTGTGTTCTTTTAAAAATAATTTAAAATACGTTACAAAATATAAAAATGTTAATTTTCCCACATTGACGACATGAATTAATTTAATATCTGAAAATATATAGAAATAATTATAAATAAAACAAAACATAAAAAAATTTTCTTTCAACTACTTACATCAATGGTTGTCTAAATGTTGTCTATCTTTTAAAGGACGCAACTGCCGAAGATAATTATAGAAACGAAACGAAAAAATAAACAAAAACAAACGAAACGAAAAAAACAACCCTTTTTTTGCAATAAGAAAAAGGAAACATAAGAATCTACCTAAGATGTGTGATTTTGTCTTTCGCTTTACTCTGTCTACATGTCTGTATATGTTTGTTTGCAATTTGACCACACTAGATTATTAATCTATAAACATTTAGTTTAGGAATACATATTAAATTTAAATATTTTATTTTGTCTTTTATTTAATTAATAGACAATTATTTTCACAAGCCGGTGACAACATAAAATTTAAGTTGTTTTAATCCTCAATTTTGTTTTATGTATGAAAAACAGATACAAAAATCTTCCATGGTTGATTTTTTTATATGTCTTATTAGAGTTGTACTTTTTAGTATAATTTTCCTCTTCTCTACTACATCTTGACATGCCACGACATCTGCTTCATTCTGCGCATATCTTTCAATCTGGTTGTCGTCCACACTATTAATGTGCTTATCAGCACAATTTTTTTAGCAAAATTAATTAGTAAAACGTTAGTATAATATTAGTAAAGCATTAGTATAAAACAGTTAAGTGCTGAATAAGTATAACAAAAATTTTAGCTGAAAACACGATTTTAGCAAAAAATTTGCTAAAAAATTGTATACCTGATTTACGTGTTCTGATGATGGGAACCTAGAAAATTCCCGAAATAGATCTATCATCACATTCCTGAAAGGGTCAAATAATAAATTTAAAAACTAAAAACTCTATAGATTATTTGTTATAACAATATCATAATAAAGAAATATAGAGTATGGCCTCGAACTTGAATAATTTTCATTTTCATTTCAAAAAAAAAAATTAATTAATTTCAGAAAATATATTTTGTGATAAATCGTTTTTAATTTCAGGCATAATTGTGATGAAATTAAAGTTGGGTTTCGCCACTTAGTTTCGCCACATATGCCACACCGATTTTCGCTGTATTTAGAACAGTTATTGAAATGTTCTTTTCCATAATTTCTATAGTTATGGATCACTTCTCATGACACCAAATTTAACATGTGTTTGTGTCTTTTTGGGTTACAAAAAATAATATAGATTTTAGTATATTTTGGATAACTTTTTAATTTATTGTATTAAAACAATATATCGTTTAAAATGTCGAAGCATTGATATTAGTTTATAATATTGACATGAATTTTTAAGAATTTATTTCCAAAAAGTATAAAAAATATATAAACTTTTGTAAGCGACTAATCATGGGGCACATACGCCCAATGTACGGCATGAGCCGTATCTTATTAATCATTATATTTTTATCATTATATTTGAATCATTATATTTGAATTAGTATTAACATTATTATTATAACATTCCCCTACATACATCGCAAATTATTCTAACATTGATATCCCAATACATACATTAACCATATATATATTTTCCGACCACTTATAGTGGCATTAACCATATACACATATTTCATTACAATCAATTGCCTGATGTCGAATCTACAATTATTGTTTTGCTTATTAGCGACATACATAGATTTTGGATACATTTGATTTTTAGTGCCGTTATCACAACTTGCCTTTAAAGTAAATGTTAGTAAAAAGTAACTTTAGCTAAAGTGAGTAATAAAGTGAGCTATAATGTTTTTCGTTATTACAACTTCCCAATAAAATAAAATTAATATTTTTGATAATGTGGCATCACCAAACTAAAAACCGATTATTGGTTTATAAAAATACGTAGTGGCAACGTACTTTTATTTATTTGTTTACAAACAAACAATAATTTGTAAAATTCGGTTGCGAAATTCGGTATTTTCTTCTTTTTCTTTATAGAGCAGAAAATGTGGTAACTTTAAACACATAAACCTTACGTTTAAAGTTAAAGGCAACAATGTCTTCCCTTTAGCTTATGGGTCACTTTTAGCTTAAAGTATACTTATAATAACGAAAAACTAATAATCTGTCAGATAACATCCGAACTTTAGCTATTGGTAAGTTGTAATAATGGCCCTTAATGTTTTAAGTGGCAACAAAGAAACTGTAACATAAACAATATCCATGGATTCTTGGAATTGTATTTTAATGACATTAACAGTTTATTTGCTGACTAAAAAAATATACATATCGATTGTGATGATTGAATGTAGTTTAATTATAGCTTTGAACTTAGAAAATTAACATCACATTTTGCGGTAAAAAGATTTTAATATAGAATAAAATATGTTTTTGGTTCCATTTTCCATTTTATTGGTTCCAACCCAAAACTCCCGACTACCTGTTGGGGTCCCAGCAAAATATTGGAAATGTCATCTCAATACTGCATGCATCATTACCTGCAGCATTATTTCAAAACACAAAATATTGTCTTCTTAATAACGATTTATTGTAGTGATTTTTTGTTTAACTAAAAAGTAATGTCTTTCTTATAATTTGTTAAATAAGCACTTTTTATACAGTTAAATTTAATATATGTTTCACTTATAATAAGTTTTGTGTGTGTAAATGGTGTTTAATTTTATAATATCTATATGTTTTTTTTTTAATTTGATATTATAACTAAGGTTATTATTACTGTGTAATATATGTATATTTTTTGCCTGGATAGCTTTATAGGAAAAAATTTAATAAATAAATTTGATTAAATTAAATTATTTCAATATGTGTAAGATTTTAATATATAAATTTTTATTTTGAGTCCTTAATCTAACTTGTGGATTTAAATAATAGTTAATTTAAAAATAATAACCACACTGATAATAACAGTGTGAGACAAATGGTAGGGGTCAGTGATCGGGAAGGGTTCAAACTACCGGGGAAAGTTATATCGGTAAAAAAGAAGTTATACGTGTCCCTGCGTTTCGCTGGATCACTTCTAGGAATCGAGATACATCGATTTGAAGTTAGTAACTATCATATAGGGGAAATTGTCACCTTTGGTAGTTTTTTTTAACATAACTCGAGAACCACTAGTCCGATTTTGCTGAAACAAATTTAAAAAAGTTAGGAATTACAATTCCTTTAATCTGTTAATACAATGTTTCGCAGTTATAAATAAATGTATGAAGAAAAAAAACTATTTTTTGCCTAAAAAATTGAATTTTTTTATTTTTAATTCATAAAAAATCCAAAACGGTAAAAAAAAGTGTCAAGTCCTATTACTTTCACGTAAAGTCGCATAACCTTTAAACAAAATGAGACATAGATCATGAAAATCGATGGACGCGTTTTGGTTTTATTCACAATTAAGTGAAGGTATGAATTTCAAAAATTTGCTCGAGATATGCTCAAAATTCATACCTTCACTTAATTGTAAATAAAACCGAAACGCGTCCATCGATTTTCATGATCTATGTCTCATTTTGTTTAAAGGTTATGTGACCACCAAAGGTGACAGTTACTAACTTCAAATCGATATATCTCGATTCCTAGACGTGACCCAGCGAAACACAGGGATACGTATAACTTCTTTTTTACCGATATAACTTTCCCCTGTAGTTTGAACCCTTCCCGATTTTGACTATCGCATAGTCTAATTAAAGTATAAAAAACGAAAAAAATTTAATATAGAGCAATTCCATATGAAAACGATCAAAATTGGCAAATTTTTGGACGACCCCTCTCCGATTTTAAAATAAATAGTCTCAATCGATTGCCCAGCAAAAAATAATGTACCTACATATTTTTTTTTTTTTTATAGTGACTGGTTTAGTGGTGGTGTGCACCACTGTCATGTGACAAAATTGAAGAATTCTTCATAAGGGACCTCATTGAAAGTTGTTTTAAAAAAAACTACTAAAACGAGGTATTGAATCAGGCTATAATTGAAAAATAAGATTTTCCTAATTTTTCTCAGAAATTTACCTTTTTTCCCATGAAAATTAAATTTTCCGATGAAAATTAAATTTTTCGATTTTCCACTGAAGCTCCTAAATTTTCCGGCTAATTTTATTTTTTTTGGATTCCTCATAATTTTTGCTTTAAGAATCAGCAATAAAAAAATGGGCCCGACTCCTTGTTTGGACAGGAGAAGAGCATTTAAGAGACCACCTTGTTCTCATTGTTTTTATATTTTTTATAATTGAATTATTTTTAATTATTTAACAAGAAAAATTAGGAAAATTTTATTTTTCAATTAAAGCCTGATTCAATACCTTTCCAACGAGCTATCACTCGTTGCGATCGCTTTAGTTGCGATCGCTTTAAAACAACTTTCAATGAGGTCCCTTATGAAGAATTCTTCAATTTTGTCACATGACAGTGGTGCACACCACCACTAAACCAGTCACTATAAAAAAAAAAAAAAATATGTAGGTACATTATTTTTTGCTGGGCAATCGATTGAGACTATTTATTTTAAAATCGGAGAGGGGTCGTCCAAAAGGTGATCGCTTTCATATGGAATTTCTCTATAACCAAAACTTTCGTAAAATAAACGAATATTTGTTCATTTTACGAAATTTTTTATTGTTTTGACATATCAAAAGAGTAAGCCGAAATTTCACTCTTTTCCCTTTGAGGTTCATATATTTTCTGCATGTTCAATTTTGATATCTTACCTAATAATAGTGATGTAAAAAATCGGCTTCCTTGATCCTTGCCCCACATTTCGCTTGTAGAATATATAAAGAACATATTTTTTACAACTTTGATAACTTCTGACTGGTAAGTGAGACCAGATAGAGATTTATGCCTTCACATATGTATTGCCCCAACCCTTCCTTACAAATTAGTTGTGGATATATTTAGTCTATCATTTACTTGGACAATTATAAGTGCCGAAAACGATTGGGCAAGCATACTTGTCTGTGGTCGTCAAATAGTTATATTAATGAAAGCGAAGAGTATTGGCAATCAATTTAAGTATATCAAAATTATTTTTATATGCGTTCAATTTTTAATAAACCTGCGTTTCACAAAAAAGTCCTTAAAAATAAAAAATCCTCATACACAGAAAAAACTAAAAACGGGTTCCAATTAAAAAATGTATTAAATCAATTAATATTTTAACTGATTTTGTACCTATCACGGCAATGATACTATCAAATAAAACTTTCATTAAAATTAAGAAGGAAAACAAAATTATAAATAACTTCTACAAAAAAAAATATGATACTCACAAAAAAGTGTGTGATCTATAAGTTGGTATGTTTGTTTTTTGCAATGCTGAGTCTGTTTGTGTGTGTGCTTGTTTTGTTTGTTAACTTCAAATGTATTTGGTATTTTATACTGAAAATTTTCTATTTTTATACTGAATATTTTCAGTGTATGAAAATATAATACGATAATTGCGTCTAAAACAAAATAGGTATTTATATATTTAAAAGTCAATTAAAATATTAATTGATTCAATTAAATATTTGTTTAGAAACAACTTAAATTCAAATCAAATCTTTCATTAGATATTTTAGGTTGATAATTTTTTTCTGTGTATGGTCCACAATGGGCTATTATTTGTGGTCATATTGATTCTCATTACACAATATATTTTAAATTTGACCAGAGAGGCTAACATTCAGTGTGAATGGGGATTTCTATTTATTTTTTAAATATGTGTCACTACTTATTTTTCGGATTAATGTAAACCGACTATTAACTACTTATAATTCAACTTTTTGCAAACAATTTTGTAACCAATTGTTATTTAGAAACTGATAACTACTTACTTTTCATTTTATTTTGTAAACAATCGCGTAAGCGTGACTTCTTACAAACACTACCTCCAACGATGCCAAATAATAAGTTGTACAAAGCTATGAATTTCCATTATATAACCACTTATTTGGTAATGAAAGTTTCTGCTGGTGTAGTTTTGTCAGCAAAAATTCATACCACGTATACGTATTGATAGATGTACACGTAATATTAAATGGTTATATGGCTATATATACTGCACCGGTTAACAAATTCGAAGAAAATAAACTTTTTTGAAATTGTTTGCTGAAATTACAGCTGTTAATATATATTTTCATGAATATTTAATAAAAATATAAGATCACAAATGTGCAATATCAACTTGGTGAATTTACCCTAAAGGCGGGCCAGTTTAGCTAGTTTGAATTACTTTGGAAACGTTAAAAAAAATATCTGTAAAAAAATAAGGGCCGAATGTTCCCCCTTCTACCCTACGTTGCATGTACTATACGAATGCAAAAACAAAAAATTCTATGATAATATTTAACAAATTTTTAGAATATAGTAAAAATACTCCAATTAGTTAGGCCAATTTTAAAAATTTTAAAATATTCGTGTTCAGAATGCCAAGAGAAATAAAGAAAAAATATGTGTCGCAAGACATATTTCTATTATAGCAATTTGAGGAAAATGTTCAAAAATTAAAAACTTTGGTAGCAGGGCTTTTCGATTTTTCTCAACTTTACACAACATAACTTTTAAGCTTAGTGCTACAATTGTCCGAACAATAAATTAAAATTTTAAGGAAAAAGTTTTTCTTCAGACAAAAAAATGCCGCTCTACTGCACATAAACCAAACTGCTGACACAAAACTCAACATACGGTTACTATTTCTGATTATTATCCTATTTAAATTTCAGCACATTTTCATTATTCTGGTTCAAAAAATAAAACATTGAGTGAATAAATTTATTTACATATTTTACATGAATCCACAATACACTAATTGACTAAATGTTGTACGTACGAGGGCAGTCCCAAAATTAGCCGACCTAACAAAGAAAACATAACAAATTTGGGAAAAATTTTATTTATTTCTCAACATAATCTTCTTTTAGATCGATACACTTTTCCCAGCGATAAACAAACGCTTCAATACCCGGTTTATAGCGGAGCTGTAAATGAATCATTCATGCACTGAATTAGTAAAATTTTGAATTAACTCTTTTCGCCAAAAAACGAATTGAATGAAATTTGAATCGATTCATATGCATTTGGCTGGAATGAATTGCAATTCGTTCCAAATCAAATGAATATTTCAAAATGAATTTCAATTCATTTTCAATTCAAATGAGTTTGGCGAAATGAATTGCAAATTCATTTCCAATTCATTTGACTTGAATTGATTTTGAATTAATTCAAATGAGTAAGTTAGTTATATATTAGTTATATATTATTTTTGTAATAAAAAAATAAAATGTATTTTTCTTTTCAATTCAATATAACATGATTGGACTCGGAACATAAGGAACAATAGTTAATAAAAATATATGCAAAATATAACAAAAGTAAAAGTAATATAAAAAATAGTGTTTTACAGATGTAATAATCGTAACCACCATTTTTTTAATGCAATCATTTTTATTATGTAATGATGAAAAGTTATGAAACATATCTCTTGTCAATTTTTATGAAACTCTTCGTCACATATAAGAAAATTTTATAAATATGATTAATAACATAGTGTTTCAGTGAAAAAAACTTGTAAAATGACCTGTAGGTTGTAGGACTTGTTGAGTAAATCACTTTTCAATTTTCAGAAATTTCATAAACTATTAACTCTTTCTTTAATATTAAACGTGTTTTGTCGTTTAGCATATGCCAAAACCAAAATAAGTAATACTTGAAGTAACAAACTCTAAACACCATGTTTACTTTGATTAATTGCAATTAATTTTTCATTTCATTAATATGAAATGAAATTTTCTAATTCTAATTCTAATTCATTGCAATTAATTCAAAATCAATTCAATTCAAATGAATTTAAAATGAATTGCAATTAATTTCGCCAAATCATTTGAATTAGAAATGAATTGCAATTCAATTCGCCGAATTCATTTGAATTGGAAATTAATTCTAAATTATTTTTGCCAAATTCTTTTGAATTAATTCAAATTTCATTCAATTCTTTTTTTATGTGAAAAAAAACTAATTCAAAATTCAATTAAAATTCGTAATGAATTGAAATCAAAAACTGTTTGGCCCCATAAAATAGCCATCAACCACATACTCCATCTCTTTGTTGTTGACAAAGCTTTTACCACCGATCCATTTTTTCAAGTTTTGAAATAGAAAATTATCCGATGGAGCTAATCTGTCAAATAAGGGGCGTGATAAAGCAATTCGAACTTTAATTCATTGATTTTGTTAATAGCAATAGTGGATGTTTGAACTAATGCATTATCTTAATGAAACAATACTTTCTTTTGCGCAAAATGCGGACTTTTAAATTCATCACTTAAACGCTGCTATAAGTTAGCATAAAACTCGCCGTTGATTGTTTTTCTTTTTGAAGATAATCAATAAAAATTATCCCAAGCGTATCCCAAAAAACAGACGTCATGACCTTGCCTGTAGCTCAGTGTTGCCAGAGGATTTTTTTAAAAATACCTACCCTGGGCAATAAAAATCCCTTTCTACCCAACATCCTCAAATTGTTTTCCCTTAAAAAAATCCGTATCATTTTTCATGAATGAATTTTTTTTATATTAAAAACTAAATATTGAAAAATTATATCAAAAATTTGTTTGCAATTCTCATATTTTTAACGACAATTCTAATTAATTTCAAACATATAAAAAAAGGAATATTCAAAAATATCGGTAAATTGTTCGAAAATTAATTTATTTATTTATTTATTTATTTATTTATTTATTTTTTATTTATTTATTTATTTCTTATTTATTTATTTATTTATTTATTTATTTATTTATTTCTTTTATTTATTTATTTATTATTTATTATTTATTTATTTATATTTATTTATTTATTTATTTATTTACATTTATTTCTTTATTTATTTATTGATTTTTTCCCTTTCTTTTCTTCTTTATTTTTTATTCTCTTTATTTATTTCTTTCTTTCCTTTCTTTCTTATTTATTTATTTCTTTATTTATATCTTCTTTCTTTCTTTCTTTCTTGCTTTCTTTATTTCTTTATTTCTTTATTTCTTTCTTTTCTTTATTTCTTTCTTCTTTATTTCTTTCTTTATTTCTTTCTTTCTTATTTATTTTTTCTTTCTTTTTTTCTTTCTTTCTTTCTTTCTTTCTGTTCTTTCTTTCTTTCTTTCTTTCTTTCATTTCTTTCTTTTTCTTTCTTTATTTAGTTCTTTCTTTATTTTTCTTTCTTTATTTTCTTTCTTTCTTTCTTTTCTTTCTTTCTTCTTTATTTCTTTATTTATTTCTTTCTTTCTTTCTTTATTTTTCTTTCTTTTCTTTCTTTCTTTCTTTATTTATTTCTTCTTTCTTTCTTTCTTTATTTCTTTCTTTCTTTCTTTATTTCTTCTTTCTTTCTTTCTTTCTTTATTTATTTCTTTATTCTTTCTTTCCTATGGTTACTTCTACCCCCCCCCCATACGTCTTCCCCAGTCGAAATCTTATGATGTTATCTGATTGGGAGAGAAAAAAAAACTTAAATCTAGGTGTAGTTAAAATAAATTGTAATAAATAATAATGTAAACATTTAAATAAGAATGTAAAAATTAAAATGAATATATAAACTATTACAAACAAAGAAAAAAGAATTAACAAAACATAAAAAATAACATAAATAAATTTATTACAATGAAATTATTGTGAACTATATCGAACTATATAAACATATATAAACATACAAACATGTTATCTACGAATAATGTTTAAAATTTTCTTTCTAAAATGTAACGCATTGCCTGGTTTCTTTAATTGTTGGAGGAATATTATTCCAAAGACGTATTGCAGTTATAAAAAATTGCCATTCGGATATTAATGTGTGATGTCTGATTTGAATAATATTTCTGTTTCTTCTTAGTCGACTAAATCTCAAACGGTTAAACAAATGAGATGGCTCACGGAGTGGTAATAATTTTGTGTAGAAATACAAGAGTCCTTATTTTCAGTAGGTCTTCAAACTGCACACCAAAAATTTGTTTGAATGTGGAGTAATATTAACGTAACTACCATTATTATCACGGATTCTGAGACCATAAACGTACCTTGCAATGTTGTTATATGTTACATTTAATCTAGATTTACTTGTAGCATCACAACTTGCAAAAATCTCACATCCATAGGTTAGAATTGGAATCAAGTATGTCTTTGCAAGTAGTAACCTAATTTTTAATGGAGTGCAGTTTTGAGTAGGCCAAAGGGTTCTTAGCATTGAGTATGTTTTGCCACAGGCAGCTGTTACGTGGTCTGACCAGGTGAGAGTGTCATTAAAAGTTACACCAAGATTCTTTGCCTTATTTACGATTTCAATTCGTTGATCTTTAATAAAAACGTTGGGGAGTAACAACAATTTTTTGTGTTCTTTTTCGCATTACAATACATTTTGATTTTCTAGGATTTAAACTTAAACCATTTACTTCTGCCCAAAGAGAAACCCGATGTAAATCATCATTTAGCCTTGCAGTACATTCCTCAATTAGTCCCTTTTTGTTACTTATATACAATTGGACGTCATCGGCATACATCCTAATGTTACAGTGGAGCAACTGTTCAGGGAGATCGTTTGCGTAAATAGAGAAAAGGAGAGGGCCCAAAATAGAGCCCTGTGAACACCCCCTAACAACTGGAAGAAAAGTTGAGATTGTTGAAGCATTAGTTTCAACACACTGTACTCTATCCCTAAGATATGAATTAATCAATTTGATAGCTGTTGAAGAAAAATTCATCATTTTTCTCAAGTTTTTGAATTAAAATTGTATGGTCAACGGTATCAAAGGCCTTCGAATGATCCAACAACACTAAAAATGCGACGCAGCCATCATCAATTTCCTTTCTGAGATCTTCTGCTACATCAGTTAGAGCAGTTATACAGCTATGTTTGGCCCGAAACCCAGATTGTTTATCGGTTAGCAAATTATTGTCATTAATATAATTAGTTATCTGATTGTGTAAAAGTTTTTCAAATGCCTTTGAAAGAAAAGGTAATATAGCTATAGGCCGATATTCAGTTGATGATTTCGGTATTGGAAGAATTTTCGCCTGTTTCCATCTTAGTGGAAAAATGCCTGTCATGATAATTTTATTAAAAATGTGTGTGATTTGAGGTAAAAGCGACGGAAGAATAATTTTAAGGAAGGCAGGGTGAATACCATCAATACCTGTAGCTTTTGATTAATGGAAAGGCAGCTTTTGAGAACATCTAGGTGACTAACGTACTCAAAATTGAAAGGGTTCTGTGGAAGATTGGCAGCTTGAAAATTAATATAATGTGTATGATCTGCTTGAGGCATGGGTATATTAACAAAATTCGCATTTAATTCATACGGATCTGATATAATATTATCCTGTTTGGTTTTATTATTAACAATTCCAACTTCCCTAATAGTTTTCCAAGTATTCTTTGTGTTAATCGAATTGGAAAATTTTTCAGAATAGTATTTTGATTTAGCATCCCTAATGGTTTTGGTTACGATTTTTCTGGCATTGCGATAATTATTATGTAGATCATTAGTTTGAAGCGCTTCCATCGAGAGTAGCGTTGTCACGATTTACTATAAGGCGCTTAATTTCAGCTGTAAACCCACGGTTTCTGACGGTTACTTATCTTCTTCGTTTGAATTGGTACTATTGCGTTATACAAGTTTGTTATGTTCTGTTCCAAGAAGGCCAGCTGATCATTTACCGAAAGAATGTAATAAATATAACCCCAGTCTATTTTTATATACTCTTGTTCTAGAAGGAAATAGTTAACCCGTTTAAAATTACGAAACTGTATAGTATTAGTGGTATTATGTAGAGGAATGTCAAAAATCATGAATATTAGATCGTGCTTGGAAAACACGATGCAGAAAACTGATCATATTTTAAGATCTTGCTTTGTTTGAGACAAAAAACAAATCAAGCAAAGTATTATTGAATGATGTGAAGTGAGTTGGCATACTAGTATTAGCAGAAACAAGATCAAATGAGTTCATATTAATTGTTAAACATGATTCAACTAGCAAATTTGAGTTGAAATCCCCAGCTATTATAATGTCACTATAAAATGGTGTGAGATCCTCCAATATTGTATAAAAATGAGTGAAATCAATTCTATTCATAGGCCTATAGACACAACCAATAAGAAATTTACTGCCACCACTACTTGCTTCAAGAAAAAGATATTCAACCTTATTATTTATGTATAATTTTCATCACTTTTGGCTTTTATTGTTACAGACTAATCCTTTTTGACATAATTGCAAATCCACCATAGTTATCAGATCTATCATTTCTATATAAATTATAACCATTCATCGACACCAGAGTATCTGTAATTGATTTCACCAAACCAAGTCTCTGAAACACATATAAAATTCAAACCAGAACTCTCAAAAATATATCTGAATTCATCCATTTGTTTGTTAAACTTTGTGCGTTTATATGACAAATTTTTAATCCGGTGCTCTGTGTTAGCAAGAATTTTTACCCATGTTTGCAGTTACGTCTTCAGAAAACGTTCTATTACCCCCCTATTAAAGACATGTCTAGGACAATCAAGAAGAATAAAATCCCTACCAGCAACGCTCGAATTAAATTTATGTATCATTTCCATTAGCTTAATAATGAATATGATTGAATAGTTCGGTATAATTTATTAGAAAAAGTGTGTACTTGTTATTATAAAGAAAACAGTTACGTTTAAAAAATAAGCATTAATTTGAAAAAATAAAAAATTTAAGAAATAATGATTGTACAACATCATAAAAGGATGCAAAAAATATAACATTATATAAGATATTAACGAAAAAGTTGGTTGAGATCATCCAAGAATTCAATTAGTATTGGGTCGTCAGAATTGAGCTTTTTTACGTATATGAGACCACGAAGAGAATAAGCTGTTTTTATCTTTAGATCTTTTTTCATTTTTAAAGCTGATTGCAGAATTTTTGTGATTGTGAGGTGTTAGATTTTCATTTACATAAATTGGTTCAGTACTATTGAAACCAGCATGTTTAAGACAAAGTGCAGTTTTATTTACCCTTCTATAATTGGCAATTGTTTTTAAGAGGTAATTTTTTCATATGGAGAATATAATTTAACTACTAACACTTCATCATTTGGTGAGTATGGTTTATTTTCTTTGTATATTTTTTAAGTCGGTATATATTTTCAACTTGAGGCGTTGAAAAATTTAAACTATCACAGATAGTACTAAAAATTTTAAAAAGGTCCTCGTTGGCATAGTAGGGTATACCACGAATTCGTATACTACCGGCTACAACAGAATTTTCTTGTTTTAGTTGTTTTCTTTTAAGTTCATTATTTCTTTTTCTATATTTTTAATTCCTAAATTCTCTGACTCTAGTTTTTTAAACACTCCTCCTTTATTTCACTAATTGCAACATTTTCTAAATATGACACTCTTTCATTAACTGCATGAATATCATTACGTATTATAGTAAGTCTCTTATCAATTTCACTTAAGAGCTCATCTTTGTATTCTTTAAATTTATTTTGCATCATATTTAGTATTTGCTCTGTAAGTTTATCAAAAACGTTGTCCATAATAGTAATAAACTTAAGAGGAGATTCAACTTGGGTGAGACGTGGAGTTTCGACACATTGCCTAAGAAAGAGTTTTGCAACTCTCGTAAACGTTTTTGCGCGGGAGTATTTTTTGGTGTTGATGCTATTGTTTCTGTTGTTGGTATAGCTTCTGGTGATTCTGCTGTTGTTGCAGTTGTAGTGTTGTTTACTTGCATATTGGTGGTTGAAATTTAGTTTTTGTTTTATTGTTTTTTGAAGCAAAGGGTTATGAGATTCAGTTTTTTTTTTTTTTTTTTTTTTTTGTTTTGTTGTAATCTCTTTTGATAATTTTGTGTTTATTTTGTTTGAAATATATTTGTTTATTTTTTGTTTGTTTTTTTTTTTTTGAATATTTAAAATTTTAATTTAACCACTGGATCTGGTATTAAAACACTTTAATTATTGCTTTAAATTCTAGCGAGTATTTGAAAATATAATATTAAATTTATTTTTAATAAAGTTGTTGGGTATATTTATTAAAAAATTAATATATAACTGCGGAGCTTAAAAAATCACGACCGTTCTCTTCAACAGATGAAATATTTTATAAAATTTTTAAATTAATTTTTAAAAATAAGTAAACAAAAAGTGATATTTTGTACAGATGTTTCTTTTACCGTCGAAAGATAATTTTTATTCTTTGGCTTTTTAAACATAATCAAACCGATCCAAAATTGTGCTGGCCGAACAAATTTGATATTGGCTTGTCATAGGATGGAAGCTGTTTATATAATACTAGCTGACCAGGCAAACGTTGTTTTGCCTTCAAATTTTAATTGTAATTAATTCTTTAAATCAAGAAATTTCTTTTACGCAAATGAATAATTAAAAAAATAAATGCACATTAGTAAATCATTTTAAAATTTGTAATTTCATGGGAAGCCCAACGCCTCTTTGTCCTTCTATCGCCTTTATTTGCTGAAGTATATAAAATGAATAGCTGAAAACAACTGCCATAACAACTGCGACGTCACCTATTACCGGAGGCATTAAGAAAGCGCCGCTCATGCTCACCAGCCGCTGTCTGGTCAGCTCTTATCACAACCGTAAATTCATCTGTCGGCATCTGATCTAGGGCTGTTTTGAATAGACGGATGAGGCTGTTGTGTTCGTGTAACATAGCTTGAAGATTAACATAGGTTTTTTGTAAATATCTTCGGAACTACATAACCGATTTAAGAGTTTGATTATCAATAAAATATATTTTTATGTTAAGTGTACCTATTAAACATGAATTGTTACTTAAAACCATATCATAAATTTATTGTTTACTTCTTACCTTTTTTTATTTATTCTAGGACTATGAGGAACGCTAAAACAATTTTTGAACAACATTATTAAATAACCTTGCAAAAAGCCTTGAATGTGATAATTTATTTTATGCTTATTTGTTTTTGCTTTTGTACCACGCCATTTATCCCATTCCGCCCATTTTCAGTTCGACTGCTAATATTTGTAATTGATGGACTCGTACAAAATTTGAAGGCTATATAGCTTATATAGAACCCTAGATA